>JAOWBR010220822.1:6041-17565 GCA_028571145.1 Dionaea muscipula
ATCATAAAAAAAAAAAAAAAAAAAACGCAAGGGATAGCGTCTACGTCTACTAGTGATTTAAAGAGAGATGTTGCTGACAAAAAAGCTACTCGGATGTTTTATGCCAACAGTTTACAGAGAGATCTCCATAAGCGAGATGAGTGAAGAGATAGAAAAGGGAAGGAGGGGATGGATATGGAATTGGGTGATGAAGGAAAAAATTCAAATAGGGTTGTTTGAGGGAGAGAAGGGGAAAGAGATGGAATCAGCCATGGAGGGTAATGGGGAAAAGTCGAATACTCTGCAATGGGAAAGAGATGGAATCAGCCATGGAGGGTTAAGGGGAAAAGTCGAATACTCGGTAATGGGAATTGGGAAAGAATGAATAATGGGAATTGGAAAAGGCAGTGGGTTGTTATGAATTGGGAGATGTAGTCATATTGTCAAATAATGGGATTTTGGAAAGAATTAAAAAGTAATGAATGTATTGATACTTTCCAATAATCACTTCCCGTATACCAACGGGTGAAAAAATAATTATCACTTTAATTGTTCAATAAATAATAATAATCACTCATATGCAAAATTTTAAGAAAGAATATGTAAACAGTAATGATAAAAAATGGTGAAGAAGATTTATGGAAAAAAGTTATGGAGAGTAATGATTTCTTACTATAATTATATACTGGGATTTTACTTTGTATTAGATTTTTTATATTTAACATTTATTTTTTATGAAGAAAGTTTTAAAAAAAAGATCATCATAGATTCAAAGTCAAAAATAATATATCCATAATATTTTAGTTTACAATACACAAGCAAATTACTAGTATTCCGATTAACAAATTCTTTACATTGAATCTATCATTGTATTTTTTTTTAAAAAATATGTTTTGAAAGAACGCTTATTTTTCTGAATTTTAGCTATAGACATCTTAATTTTTTTGCCTAGTAATTCTTTAATCATAAAATAAAGGTAGAGTATTCAAAATTTTACAAAAATACATTAATAACTTGAAGATCATAAATATATCTATTTGCCCAAATAGATATGTGACTTGCTAAAAATGTGAAATTCAAAAGACTCAAAATCTTTCTGTTATTTTCTTTCTTCTTTTCGTATGGTGATGGAAACTTTGAATACTTCAATTGAGATTGTATGCTGATCAAACAGGGTGTTGTAATTTTGTTGCTCTAAATTTCTAATAGGTTAAACCATTGGGTTTGTTTGTGTGTGAAGGCTATAGGGTATTTTTTATATTAAGGATAATATTTGGGAAAAATAATTTAAAAATAGTTATATCCCCGTACCCATACCCAATTTTCGATCTGTATCCACGTATCCTCTCTTTTTCAACTAGAAGTGTCTGACACCCACACCTGACATCCGTACCCGTATTCGAGTAACATAGGTGGTATCTTGCTTCTCTGATCTTCCGAACAGCACATGGATTTTGTTATCTCTGCATTCTATATCTATTCACTCTTAGTTCTCCTAGCAAAGGGCTTCTGCTTACCTTCTTTGATGGCCATTTGTCTGCTAATGCTATTGGGTTAGGGAAGCTTCATTGCGGACTTGTTTTGGAGTTTGATTTCTCTTCCCTAAATTATTTGAGTTATGGATGCCGAGGCAAAGGAGGCCTCATCTTCTTCTTTCGTGACTACTTGCCCATTGGAGACCTCGTCTGAATTTATTCCTACCACCACTAAGCTCACTGACGTTCGTTTGAGTGGGTCCAATTAATTTCAATGGCGTTGGCGAGTTGATATTATGGACATGGAGTTAGAGGACCATTTGACTAAAGAAAGTCCTAGTGAGGAGATAGATCCTATCAAGACTAAGGCCTGAACTCGAGCAGATGTCCGTCTCTATACTCGTCTTCTCAACTCTATGGACTCCTCTATTGCTGATCTTGTGACCCATTGTCTTATTGTGCATTGTCTTACTGTGCGAGAGATTTGGGATTATCTCTAGTATTCAAGTAAGGATAACATGAACAGACTCTATGATGTGTCCCAATCCTTCTTTCGCCCTCAATTTGTCGAGTCTTCCCTTGGTGAGTACTTTGCCTCTTTTACGAGGACTTATGAGGAGTTCAATATCTTGATACCTATCACTGCCAAGATTGTTGAGATACAGCAGCAATATGAGCAACTTGTCATCATGTCCATTCTGAGCGGTTTATCGTCCTCTTATGAGTCCATCCGTTCTCAGATCTTAGCCAATCGTGAGACCTCTTTGGCTGAGGCCTTTTCTAGAGTCAACTGCGCCATTCAATCATCCGCTGACTCTGATGGTGATCATACAACACTTGTCAGTTCTAATAGCTCCTGTGGCCAAGGTCGTGGTCGAGGGGGAGACCGTCCATTTTACACTCATTATCAGCGTCCTGGTCATACCGTTGAGACATGTTATCAATTACATGGCCGCCCTTCCATTACTACTACTTATGCTCCTGATAGTAGACTTTCATGCTTCTATTGCAAGGCTCCTGGTCATATACTCGTGACAGGTGTTTCAAGTTACATGGTCGACCATCCGCTCCTCGGTCGGCTAATGTGACTTCTTTTGGGACGGATACTCCTCCCACTGATGATTGTCTCCCTCCTCCTACTCAGATGCAGTCTTCTTTGACCCCTTCCGTGCAATCTGTCCACTCCACTGCTTATCTCTTTGCATCTGCTCGTCAATGGATTATTGATACTGGGACCTCTGACCATATGACTGGTTCCGTAGGTATGATGCATGTCTATTCCCCTATATCATCATATCCGGATGTTCGTATTGCGGATGACACTTATATCCCTGTAAAAGGGATAGGGACAGTACCTCTTACTCCTACTCTTACATTACAGACTGTTCTATACATTCCGGCTTTTTCTGCTAATTTATTATCTGTTAATGTCTTGACTCGGACTCACCGCTGCCATGATATATTCTTATGCTTTTCAGGATCCTTTGACGAGGAAAAATATTGGTAGGGGTCGACGCTTGTAGGGGAACTCTACGTGCTGGAGACAGAGTCCTCTCCTGTTGTTTTTCCTGCCTTGGACCTCCACTGTCGTCTTGATCATCTGACGCTCTCCAGTCTGAAGCGTCTCTATCCTGAGGTTCAGCCCATATCCGACCTGTTTTGTGAGTCCTGTCAATTTGCCAAACAGCATAGTGTCTCATATCCGTCTAAAGTCCATAAATGAACGTGTGCTCTTTTTGCACTGGTGCATTCTGATATTTGGGGTCCATGTCCAGTAGAGTCTAAGACAGATTTTCGTTACTTTGTGTCGTTTGTAGATGACTACTCACGAATGACTTGGTTATTTTTAATGAAGAATCGTTCTGAGTTATTTTCTATCTTCATTACCTTTTATACTGAGATACACACTTTTCCATATCTATCCATACATTCAAGAGTGATAATACCCGGGAGTGCTTCTCATCTTTATTCACCACATTTATGACTACTCATGGGATTCTCCATGAGTCCCCTTGCCCAGATACATCACCACAGAATGGTATTGGGAATGAAAAAATAGTCCTCTCCTAGAAGTGACCCGAGCCCTCATGTTCCGCATGAGTGTGTCCAAAATATTTTGGAATGAGGTTATGTTAAATGCTGCCTACTTAATCAATCGCATGCCTTCATCTATTCTTTAGGGAGGGATACCCTTTTATGTCCTCTTCCCCGATAACCCTTTACAACCTATTCACCCTTTTCCCTTACGCATCTTTGGGGGGTGTTATGTTCGGGATGTCCGTCCTACTCTTACTAAACTTATCCCAAATCCTTGAAATGTGTATTCTTGAGCTACTCACGTGTGTAGAAGGGGTATCGCTGTTACTTTTACACCGCTTTTGCGTGTCTGCTAATGTCACCTTTGATGAGTCTACTCCGTTCTTTTCCTCTTCATCTGTGACTTCATCCTCTCTTCCTCATCCATCTTGGTCTGTGTCTATGGATGATGACACTTTGGTCTATGAGCTTCTCCCGTGTCCATCTGTGCCGTCTCTTCCACTTCCGTGTCCGTCCTCTTGACCTCCTCCATCTCCTCCACTTTCATGTCTGTCCTCTCCACCTCCACACCCATCTCCTCCATTTCCTATCCGTCATGTGTATACTCGTCGCCAGGGTCCGGTCATATCCTTTGGTACAGACTTACCTCCAGGCATATTGAATTCTCCTTCCGTAGTTGCTCCTGAGCCGATCGCTGCTACACACAGACTAAGACCGTTGGATTCCTTTGATCTAGATGTTCTCATTGCCTTATGAAAGGGCCCGTGGAGGAGTACTACCTATCCCCTCTCTACTCATATATCCTATGTCGGGGTTTCTTCTTCCTTGTAGGCCTTTATCTTTATCCTGGATTCTATCACTGTTCCTCAAACTGTGTTTGAGGCTCTCTCTTCCTCGGAATAAACATAGGCCATGTCTAAGGAGATGTCAGCTTTAAAGGCTAATCAGACCTGAGATCTTATTCCTCTACCTCCTGGGAAAAAAACTATTGGCTGCAAGTGGGTCTTTTAAAGTTGAATCCTGATGGTTCTATTGCTCGTCTTAAGGCCCGTTTGGTAGCCAAAGGCTATGCTCAGATCTATGACATTGATTATACTGACATATTTTCTCCTGTGGCCAAAATGGCCAACGTTCGTCTTCTTATATCTTTGGTTGTGTCCCATCATTGGCCTTTGCATCAGCTAGATGTGAAAAATACTTTTCTTCATGGGGATCTCAATGAAGAGGTGTATGTGGAACAACTTATTGGGTTTGTTGCTCAGGGGGAATGTGGGTATATATGTCGCATAAAGAAGTCCTTATACGGGCTTCGGCAGTCACCTCAAGCTTAGTTTGGACGGTTCAGTTCTGTGGTTCTGGAGTTCGGTCTACTACGGTCTCAAAAAGATCATTTTATTTTCTATCGGCATTCTAGTGAGAGTTACAACTTCCTTGTGGTGTATGTTGATATTGTTATCACTGGCACTGACAGTTCAGGGGAATAACCTCTCTGAAGACATTCCTCCAGAGCCATTTTCAGACCAAAGACCTCGGATCCTTGAGGTATTTTCTGGGGATTGAGATATCTCGCCATAAGCGTGTGATCTTTTTGTCTCAACGCAAGTATGCTCTGGACTTATTGCAAGATACTGGCATGCTTGATAGCAAGCCAAGTGACACACCGATAATTCCTAGGGCAAGACTTTTGCCTGAAGAGGGTGATGCATTAGATGATCCAGATAGACGCTTAATGGGTAAGTTGAACTCTCTCTCCATTACACATCCCGATTTTTCATGAAAGAACGAAGTATATTGAAGCTGGTTGTTGAGCCATGTAAAGATAGAAGAACTGGGTGACATTCTAGCTAAACCTCTTTCTGGAAATCGAATTGAGTATATGTGTAACAAGTTGAGCATGATTAATATATATGCTCCAACTTGAGGGGGAGTGTTGTGAGTATTGAGCTTGAGTTAGTATCAGTATTGAGTATTGGGCTTGGGCCTAAGTTAGTTTGTTGTAGTGGACTTGCCATATTCTATAGTGTATAAATATCAAGTAAGAGCCTCACTTAAGAGGCCAAGTCTTCCTACTACATTGTTCTACATTTTATAATATACATGGAAATCCCAGTATGCTAGCAAAATCACGGCTGTCTAGATAACCATAAAGGTTAGCCTACATGCCTAGCTAGTTCACTGAACTCATCCATACATATTTCTCAGGCAGGCACAACTATCAATATGGCTAAAATCACAGTGAATGTTATTTCCAATAGTTATATAGTCACTAAGAATTTAATGTAGACAGCATAACATCCATGCCTACCCAAACAAGAAAAAGTTGGAAGGTATTCAATTAAATGGTGACATGTACACGAGAAAAGATTAAACCCCAAGTTAGTAGCTTACCTCGGATCTGGACAGTACCAATCTCCTTCTCTTGGTCGAACATTAGGGTTGTTTCTCTGCATGGGTTCACCTCTCAGGGGCCCAGAACCCAATCCACTGCCCTCAAAAGCTCTTTCAAAAGGCCTACCAACACCTCTTCGATAATGAGGGGGAGAAGGGTCCCGATGCCGGCCTGGAGACCTCACAGCATCCCTGCCACTAGGAAATTCGTGCCTTCTTAAATCACCTGGATTATTGAAGTCCGGACTATACCGACGAACATCTCTGCGATGTACAGGAGAACCAGAAAGTGCCCGGCTTCTATATCCTGAAGAAAATGACTGAGGATAAAACAGAGAGTATAACATTCAACATTGACCACTAAGAGGGGCACGTGAGTTCCAAGAATATCAAGGGAGCACAAAAAAAGAATTTGCTACAGGGCACAAGCAGCAGATTAACAGAAAACCCAAGTCCAAAGAGAATCACCATTAAAAAGTCTTTTTTACTGAAGTCGTCCAATATTACCAGTGTAGAGATTTATAACGAGGGAAATGATCTCATTTCACTGTTATCCATGGCTAACACAGAGGAACCCAAAATGAAAAATAATCCACTTCCTCAAGATCAAATCACATGTTCAAACTTCCTTAGCATCCCTCGTAGAGATTAATCAGAAATGGAATCTGAAGCAGCCACAAATTGAGGATCCGTGGAGACTCGAGATCAAGAAATACTTGGCCCATGCTACCTGCCTGCAACAATCATCATATTCGAGTAACCCCAGGGGCAATTTCATGAACAGAAAGGTTAAGGGGAGAAGGTCGACATATGCATGACGGAAAATAATCCAATTTTTAATCACTAACCCACTCCCATGTTCAAAACCAAATGAACTAGATATTCCCATTTCACGACCATGCCAAGTGTTTAAACTTCATCAAGGTATCCAACAAAAGAACTACGTCAGAAAGGGAAACTGACGCAGCCATAACTTGAAGATTCACCTTGACGAAGATCAAGAAATAAGTGACCCATACAACCCGTCAGCAACAAAGACCAATATATAACTACCAGCAACCTGTATAAACCCCTACCAGGAATCCTCATCGCTTCTGCAACATCTCCAGGTGGAATCTGATGAGAAGGGAGATAACCAATACTACAGAGACAAATAAAACCACTTCCCAGCACCAATGCTAGGAAGTTGACTAGATAACCTCTCACCAATCCGAACTTTAACTGACAGAAGCAATTGACGTTTCCTTGTAATAGTTTCTGTTAAAACATTAACTTTAGCCAAGTTCGCTATACTATTTTTAGTCAAAACTCAAAACATATTTCGCCACCCAGGATGTTCTTGGCTTTATCACCCAATAAGATCCAATCAACTCACTCTTTCTCAAAAAGCAAATTATGCAAATGCCTGACAACCAAAAATCCATGCAGATCATCTCATTTCTCATGCTAAGAAAAACTGCAGGTATTGAACATCCAAGGATCTTCCATAAGGAATCAGCAAAGGTTCTGATGCTCATGCAGTGATCAGAATTAGGCAGCACGATATACCCCAAAGACCCTGATTTTGCTAACAGTCCCTGGAAGTCCCATCTCCATCATGCCAATTTTTTCTTCAACCCAGCCATGCCCAGCATTTCTTTTCAAAGAACCAGCTCCTCAAAGCAGAATCGCTGCCTAACTGAAACTGAAGCAGTTCAGAGAAACTCAGCCCCAGACAAGTTCGTGAAAAAAATAAAACCAACAGATCAAAAAGTTGGTGTGAACAATTCTCACCCTCGAGCTTTCCTATTGCAACCTAAATTCATACTGCTCCTTGAATGCTCAGATAGATAATTCCACCTTGTAGTGCTCCAGAATAACCAATTTACAATGCGTTACCATCAGAATATCACTAACACAAATTTGCATCGTACGACCAAAAAGCCAAACTGCAAGTTGAGTACTTATCCTAATTTCACCTCCATCAAGTGCTCCAGGAACCGAATCTCCAATCGTAATTCCATGAGATATGATATTAATGAAGGCCAGAGCCTCCAGAATTATAAGCCTCACATCAAGCTTCTAGTTTTAGGATGAAAGTAGATGACTGTTCCAGCACATAATCTAGGGCATTTTCATGGCCAACTCACGCTTCAAAGCTGAAAATTGAAAGCAATCCACACAACTGATTCAGACACACTCACAACAACAAACTTCCCTTGTGACCCAAATTCTTGCACCCAGCAACAGCAAAAGCTGTAATGCAGAATAAGAAAATTAGTTTCCTTTTTGGAACAAGTAGTGGTAGAACGATAAGAAGTTCATTCGATTCATCCTTCTGAAACAAGGTAGTGGTAGATCACTTATAGTAAATTTGCAATGTATCTAGAGGATTTAATAGCTATCCAATGCAAAGAGAGATTTTAAACGAGCATTTAAAGAAATTGGTGGGCATGTCATAACAGGAGATGTAACTTTCAAAATCCGCTTGATTATTGTTGATTTGGAAAACAAAGGGGATTCCAGGGAGGGGGGAGGAGGGGTGAAGAGAGGAGAAAGGAAGAATGTGAAAGCACAGATCATGATAGAGCTTACACACTGAGCTTCCTTTTTTGTTCACCTACAAAGCTTTTATTGGCAGGAAAAATATTTTTCGGCACCGCAGGTTGATGATGCTTGCCTCCGTTTTCCCCACCTAAGTTCCTAACTCCCTAAGCTTATGGTGCTTCTAAATACATTCCGATGTGCACGGAGATGAGAGAGATGCGAAGAGGAAAGTCAACAATGTTCACTATCTAGGCTTTATGGGTACAAAAAGGCAATTGGAGAGCTTAATTCCATCAAATAAACTTTCCACTGGATCCCCATCAAACAAGCCATCTAAAATATGGGCTCGCGGACAAATTGACTGATTAGGAAGCACAAAAAAAAAAAAAACCAAAGTTAATAACTTAACCATGTCACCGGAACCCACCGGTCAGAGTCACGATGACTGAAAATTCGAGTTTCAACTGGCTACAGCACAGTCACAAGCTTACACAAACATTTGTTTGTAGATTAGTCATACGGGGCCTCAGATTACCGTGTAAAGCTTTCCCCAACAAACGTCCAAAAAAAAGGGAAAACCAATTCCGATCCGTACTATGTAGGCTGTAGGAGTCATCCAAATCAGGCATGTGATTAGAATAGGCAAGCATTCTCAATCATGATCCATCACAAAGGAACAGAAAAGAAACAACTAAACCTAATCCTCCACAAAACATACTACTAAACGTAGAAATCGAATCAAGCTAAAACGAAGCTAAATGATATTCAACGGATCGGCAAGAGAAAATTGAACGGACGACAAACCGTTTTCATCCGAGAATCTTTCGGAGCGAGAATACGTAGCCGCACCAAGACGGACCTCTCTAGGCTCGTAATCCGCACGACGCCCAACACCGCTACCGCTGCCGCCGCCGGCGCTGGGTCCACCGTTATCCGATGGCCGGACGACAAGACTGCTCAAGAGTGGCTGGTACGGTGGTAATGGCTCATCTCTTGAATCCATTCTCTCTTCCCCCTCTGTCGCAGATCCGTACGACTGCGCACAAACCCTAGCCCTTTCGTTTCTCTTGTGCGACTGACAAATCACAGTCGGCAAATAAGAGCATCCGGGGAGTGGCTTGCTCAGTTGTTTGTCATTTTAATAAGAAAAATTATTTTTTTATTAACAAAAGTGGTGTCAAATTTTTGTTGAACATTTACAGTTAAACAAACCATTCTATCTCCAACAACGCTATCTATTTTTTAAAAAGATTTAGCTAAAAATCATCTTCTTATTTTAGGTAATCCTTATTTTAATAATATATTTTAACAATATTCTCTATTCTTTCTTTATTTTATTTAAATATCATTTCATCACAAATATTTATTTGAATATTTTTTTAAGAAATGGGTGACCCATTTATATTCTCAACGGTTATATTTTCAAATTTCTACGCCTATATTCCAATGGTTATATTCTCAACGACTATATTTCTAACGGCTATATTTTTAAATTTCAATGACTATATTTCCAACGGCTATATTTCAAATGACCATATTTTTAACTATAAATATATACTTGGAGTCATTCTCAGTATCACATATCAATTTTACTCCATTTTAATTTCAATTTTCTAGTCATGTCTCGCAATTCTGGTGCTAGAATGTTCTTTAACGATTCTAATTTCGACGAAGATGAGATGTTTCTTATTATGGTTGTTATGAAAGAAGAACAACAATCAAATGCACGTCATGGATCTATTCCCGAACGACGGTTCATTGACCGTGGTCCCATTGAAGGCCATAACAAACTTATCAACGACTATTTTGGTGAGTCGCCAGTTTATCCTCCTCGGTTGTTCAGGAGAAGGTTTAGAATGGACTGTTCTTTATTTCTTCGTATTCATTCTGCATTAATTGAATACGATCCATACTTTGTTTAAAAAAGAAATGTCGTTGCGCGTCTTGGTTTGTCTTCTTTTCAGAAGATGACTGCTGCATTTAGGATGCTCGCTTATGGAGTAACAGTTGATCATGTGGATGAATATGTGAGAATTGGAGAAAGTACCGTATTAGAGAGTTTGAAGAAATTTATTAAAGCAGTGATTGCAATTTTTTCTGATGAGTATTTACGTTCACCAAACAAAAATGATATTGCTAGATTGTCGTGGATTTCCAGGCATGCTAGGAAGCATTGATTGTATGCATTGGAAGTTGAAAAATTGCCCAACTGCATGGAAATAAATGTTTTTTGGTCATATTCATGAGCCAACAATCATATTGGAAGCAGTTGCTTCATTTGATCTTTGGATATGGCATGTGTTTTTTGGATTACCAGGATCACATAATGACATTAATGTGCTTGAAAGGTCGTCTGTGTTTTCTGAACTGACTGAGGGTCGTGCTCCTCAAGTCAATTATACAATCAACGGTCATAACTATACTATAGGATATTATCTTGCTGATGGAATATACCCAGCATGGTCAACATTCGTGAAAACAATTCCACTTCCAGAAGGTAAAAAGAAAAAAACATTTTGCTGGAGCCCAAGAGTCAGCAAGAAAAGATATAGATTGTGCATTTGGAGTACTCCAAGCTCGATTTGCCATAGTTCATAGACCTGTACGTCTTTGGAAACGTGAGACACTCAAAGAAATTATGATATCATGCATAATCTTGCATAACATGATCGTGGAAGATGAGCGAGATGTTGATGGTTTAGAAGACTTTAGCAATGGAATCGAGGGATCTCTCCCTCCGACAATGTCACGTCAACCAACAAATGAGCTATTGGAATTCATTCAAAATCACCATCGCATTAGAGATAGAGAAACACATTCTCAACTCCAATTGGATCTCATGGAACACTTGTGGCAATTACATGGCCAAACCTAGAAATCACTATGTTTCACAACGTGATTAATATGAATGATTAATAGACAGTATCACAGCGATATTTCTGTGCACCCAACAGAATTCCTAAAAAATAAGCAAAACCAGTGGTAATCATTCAAAAATGACCTTGTACCTGTGATATTGGTCCACAGCGATATCCCAGATGTAACATCAATTTTTTAGTTACTTTGCAATGAAATGTAACCTAACTCAAAACAAAAAATTAGCCATGGCAAAGACAGTA
>JAOWBR010221044.1:0-17553 GCA_028571145.1 Dionaea muscipula
ATGTTTGTGATTTTTTGTGGTGGTCTGTGGTGGTTTGTGGTGACTTGTGGTGTTTGTGGCGATTTTGTGGTGGTTTGCGGATGTTTTTGGAGTGGTTTGGAGCTATTTTTGCAAATATATTTGTTTTGTATGGATTGGTTTGGAATGCAGCAGTTTCCTGTCAAATTCTGCAGAAGTTACCGTCGGATTGCCGACGGATCGCCGACGGAAAGTGCATATAATATATGCAGAAAAATGCAGAAGATGGCGACGGATCTACCACGGATTACCGACGGCTTTTGCAGATTTCAACTTTCCGACGGATGACTAATCCGTCGGTAAGCGAATACTATATACCGTCGTCTTTCCGACGGATCATTCAAATCCGTCGGCTGACATCGGTTGGCATATACCGACGGGTATACCGACGGATATCATATTCCGTCGGTAAGTACCGACGGGATTTCCTATCCGTCGGAAATTAGCAATCAGGATTTTCCCGACGGGTGATAGCCTCGGACTTCCGACGGATCACCACTTACCGACGGATTAGCGACGGAAAACGGCCGTCGGTAATCACCTGTTTTTTTGTAGTGATGTACTCCAATGAGAAGATTGAAGGTGAGAGAGCCCATATAGAGCCTTGCCAGGATTTGAGTGCTCGCTGCTTGGAGGGGGGTTTGGAGGATCTAAATGGGATGGGGTGTTTCTATACATGGAGTAATAATCAGGGTGAAGATTTATGGATGCGTGTTAAGCTTGATAGAGCCATGGAGAATCAAGTCTGGCATGATTCTTTTGGTGGGGCGGAGGCTCAATTTCTGGAACCGTCTTTATCAGATCATTCCCCTATCATTATTTCTGATATAGGGGGAAATTCCCCCTATAGACACGTGGTCAAAGGGTCCGAGATTAGACCCTTTGACCATCACACCCGATGGTGTGGTGAGACGGAAGAGGTGCTTTGCGGCGTGCGTTTACGAACTGTGGAATGAACGTAATAGGTAATGAAGTGATGTCTACTGAGAGTATATACAAGAAAATTTTGAGTTGTGTAGAGTAACACAGATTGAAGAATAGAGGCAGGTGTAGTATGTATGGGGTTGTTCATGGAGCTGTATGTAGCTCTGGGTGGGGATGGCCTGTTGTGGAGACCATTGCTGCAGTTAGTAAATAAAATTTCAATTTTGAAGTAAAAAAAAAAATCCTATCAAAATTTGAACACATCCAACGTAATTTTTCGATAATTTTTTTCAATGATTTTTTTTAAACACTCTGGGGATTGAAAAAATAAATTGTTCAATTTTCTTTATATATTCATAAAATGTATTTTTATTTTTATAAAAGTTTACTTTTAAAAATAATCAGAATTTTAAAATAGAAAAATAGAAAAGTGGAATGAAACTATTTTTTTTTTTTTTGATATTTTAATTTTTAGGTGTCCGGACAAAGGATCAATCCCACTGAATGAAACTATTTATTAGTATTTCCCTTTGATATTTGCTCATCTCTGCAGCATAAGTTTTGCAGCGGACTGACACAACTTTTTCAAGTTTCATACACTCAACCTCTACACCAGGGAAGAATTCTCTGTATTTCCCTCAAATTTCTCCCGGTTTTTTCCAAATCAATTCGAAATCTCGTTAACCATTCTCCAAATCACTCCACCTCGGCCACTTTCCTGTTCCATAGAGAAAAAATCTCAGCTGTTCATTGTTGTTATTTTTCTCCCTTCTGGGCTATGCAAATGCTGTGTTTAGCTTTTTTCGGCGACCAGATCGGGTGATTCCTTTGGTTTTGAATTGATGGGCACGGCTTCGTTTTCCTCTACCCACTCAGAAAACAGCTCAGTTTCATGGATTCGAAGTCTCCGAGCTGCAAATGCTTTGGGGTTTTCGATTCACGACTTGTAGATACTACTAAGCTTCGATTTGCTGTTGTTCTATCCCAGGTGAGCTCCAATTCCTTGATTTACTGTGAACAGATATTTTTGGATGTCTATTGCTATTCTCAGAAGGTAAAGCTCGCAAAATTAGTTCGTGGGTTTAGATGTGTGTGTGAAATCGATATCTGGAACAGATAATTTCAAATGGTTTTGAGCTGGGTTTCGTGTTACTAGTGAAATATCTTACTATTAGTAATGTGGGTTTCCTGTTTTTTCGGGTATGAATTGTTAATATGAGTATTGCGGGTTCCCTTTTTTTCAGGGCTTGTAAGCTTCCTCAGATCTTCGCGTTCTCCTAATTTTCCCATTCGCCTCTTTTCTGCCCTTTTCTATTTACTTTCCTTTTTACTGATGGGATACTGGTATAATTTTGGGCATTGATGTTCGTTTCTCGGGAAAAAGGAAATTCTTTAGATTATTTTAGGTCGCATGTAGCTGATTCATACTCATTCTCAAAAGGTTTGAAACTAAAGTTTTCAACTTTAGTTGATCCAAAAGGAGCCCATCTGTGGGTCTGGTAAGGCTTAAGCATATGCCCAGCCTTCTCCTCAAGGCCCTCGTTTGTTGCATGCTCGTCATGTTTCGTATTATTGAGAAGAGTAGGAGCTGATCTGTATTTATTTGCCCAAGTTTTTGAAGTGTTATTTTTTGTGTGCTGCAGATTGTTTTTGCATTAGCACTGCTTACAATTCTTGATGCAAAATCAATAGACAACACTCTACAGCGGCAAGGACATAAAAGTAGAAGTGAGAGTGTAAACTCACATTCATGTATACATGATCAAATTATTGAAGAGCGCAGGCGACCTGGTCGGCAGGTTTATTCTGTTACTCCTCAAGTTTATGAGGAGTCTGGTCTCTCTAGACCAGTTCATAGGAGAGGAAGGGCATTACTTGGTATTTCAGAATCTTCCGAGCATCCAAAGGATGTAATGCAGCCGATTAGGATATATTTAAACTATGATGCTGTTGGCCACTCGCCCGATAGGGATTGTAGAAGTGTTGGGGACATTGTTAAGGTAAGACACCAATCAATTTAAGTATTTGTTGATGTGCCATCTTAGTTTTGCGTTCTGATATGCTTCTTTCCCTTTTGCTTGCCAGCTTGGGGAGCCTCCTATGAGTTCTATTTTAGGGGCTCCCTCTTGCAATCCCGTTGTTGATCCTCCTATTTTCGCTGACTGCTGGTATAACTGCACTTTAGATGATATATCTGACGAGGATAAGAGACATCGCTTACGCAAGGTTTTATTTTCTTCCAACTTATTTCTTGCGAAAATTGAGTGGCTGAATTATGCAGTGTTGCTGCAGTCCTCTCACTCTCTGTAATTCATCTGATTTGTTTAGTTTCCTTCAGCATCAAATGTATCTAACTATTACAATGATTTGGAAAGTAGTGACATAATTATGCTGAACTTAGCGTCTAGTTCTATTGGTACATCCAGAGTGGACTAAAAGATCGGTCAATCTGCCATACTTTCTTTCTTCACATAAAGAAGATGGCTCCATGTGTTCTAGTTCTTTTTTTGAACTCTGAATCAAGAACACACAATTCCGGTGTCTTAGGCATAGAGGAACCACAACAATCCACCCTAAATTTGGTGGTTAGGATTTTTTGTCTTTCTGTTGAATACAAGGATGGAAAGGAACAAAAAATGATGAATTTTTGCTATTATATTCAATAAAATGAACATTAAAGAAAAAGATAAATTCCATTTAACCCGCTTTTGTTAGTTCGCTGTAACCAACTTTCAGAGAGACATGAATTGACTGCATTGATCTCGCTAGCTATGCCACCTACAGAATTTAAAGAACCTAAAGGAGCATGGGTCATATATTCTGCGCACACGACGTTCTTGCCAAGGTTGCATATCTTTTTTCAGTCCACTGAAGTGTATACCATTTGGACCACTGTGGTGTTTAATACACTCAAGATGGTATGAATGTTGTTTGTAGCTTGGCTGCAGAGCGAACTGTAAGCTGAAAAAACATGGAACTTCAATATTTGTTTTGCTTTAGTCCAACTTTTAACATCTGCCAGCCATGTGTGTATAATAACCCATGTAGTGACTTGCAGGCTCTCGAGCAAACAGCTGACTGGTTCAGACGAGCCTTAGCAGTTGAGCCTGTACAAGGAAACTTGCGGTTGAGTGGGTATTCAGCTTGTGGTCAAGATGGAGGTGTACAACTTCCACGTGGATATACAGAAGGTTGTTTTAGATGATGTCTGTCAATCTGTTTCAATCATTGTCTTTGAGAAAATTTAGCTTCTTGTTGTCCATGGACCATGGAGCTCCTGTTTTAAATTGTTTCTCTTCCTCCAGAGGGTGTTGCCAATGCAGACTTGGTTCTTTTAGTTACTACAAGACCTACGACTGGCAATACACTTGCATGGGCTGTGGCTTGTGAACGTGATCAATGGGGGCGTGCTATTGCAGGTATTTCCCTTGTGGTAATTCAGTCATTGCTTAAGGTAAACCTCATCCATATCGTCTCATCCAATGAAATTTCTCTTCTTGTAGGACATGTGAATGTTGCTCCTCGACATTTGACTGCAGTAGCAGAGACCTTACTTTCTGCCACTCTCATACATGAGGTTCGAATTAGATGAATCTTTGTTAATGGGGATGATCGATGAGGTTCTCTTTTCTTGCTAACAACCGAGAGTTTTATCTAGGTGGTGCATGTTCTTGGTTTTGATCCCCATGCTTTTGCTCATTTTCGTGATGAAAGAAAAAGACGGAGAACTGAGGTAATTTCTTTATTGTTTTTTGAGGTGTCTTCCCACATTGCTCTGGACAAAGTATGAGACGGTCCATAAAGAATATGATCATAGAATAGGATGCAGCTCTTTCTCACTTTAAAGAATAAGTTGGAACTACTTCAATGTTTCAATGTTTACAAAAAACATTTTGCATGTTCAATGTTCACAAATATGCTCTTTCCCACATTTTTGTTTGTAGTCTGTAGACATTTCAATGTTTTTTGTTTTCTGTTGTCCCACCGTGGCTGGGAAATTGTTGGAATTTGTTTTGTTGTAGTTTGAGATGTTTGATGCTTTAATGGCATGTACTTTAGGAAGAAATCAGATCGGTTTCATCCCGATCTTAGATTTTGTTCATTCAATGTAGATGTTATGGGATTTCTACCTGTGGTTTTCTTTACAAGAATTTTTTATCCTGGGTGGTGATTGCCATTGTAAGAATAATTGTTCGTCAGTTCTTGTTGTGTATACGACCGATGAATAATTGAAGTGATTTGACTTGCACACAAAACTCAAGAGTTTGTGTTTCATGAATAGGGCTGGGAATCTGATGATTCCTTAACCTCTTTTCTTTCTGTAATATGAAAATTTCTTAGTGCTCGTCTCTGTCTCTATGTGTTAAAAGTATAAAACCATTTTTGGGCCTCTTACCATAAGCTTGAGCTTGTGGTAGAGTTGGTTCACTACTGATAATGTTTCTTTCTTCTTCCTTATTCCAATTTAGAAGTCTGGTGCCTATATTGGGTTGTGGGTTTGTTTTTAGCACGTTATTATTGTATCTTATATTCTAGCGCAACCAATTAGGAACTTTTCTGTCGTTGGATGGGATATATTTGAACTCCCTCGGCTAGCTTTAGCATTGATGATATGGAATGGATACACTGGATATAGTCATAGTGATTAAAAGATTATACTGAGCATTTTAGGGAGTGTAAGAAACTGTGTTTAGATCTGTCAGGCAAATATCTCTATGCCGCTGTGCCTGATGATGCTTCCTTGTGGATGCAAGCTCGGTCTCAATTATGTAATGTTTTAGGGGCTCTATTTGATTTCTTTTCTCTCATATCTCTTGTAATTTTTCCTTTTGTTCCGGTCGTTATAGTCGGCTGTTAAAATGTGATTCAATTCCCAGCAGGTGTTAGCTCTTCCGGCACCAGTCTGCTATACTTCTATCGTCAGTTTCTGTGTCATAAGCATCTGCATGATGTCTCTTTCTTCAATTGACTTTTTTCAGTTATCCACTTTTCTTGCAGGTAATACAACAAGCCATGGACGAAAGGCTTGGCCGCATGGTAACACGTGTGGTGCTCCCTCGTGTTATTATGTCTTCCCGTTATCATTTTGGGGTAATTTCCCTCTTTCAAAGTTTCTCCATCCTGATTTCAATCTCTATATATTGCACTGGCTGCTAGAATCTAAGTTAATTTTTAACAGCTACTAAAAAATAAAAATTGCTTCTTTACAATTCCTGCAGGCTTTTTCTGAGAATTTTACTGGTTTAGAGCTTGAGGATGGAGGGGGACGAGGAACATCAGGTCCGTCTGATATGAAATTATCGCTAGAAATTAGTTAAATGTATGGATTGTTGCCATATCATTCCTAATCTTGGTTTATTTCTAGAGGTCTTGGCTGCTCAATACATGTTTCTGTATCCTGCAGGGTCTCACTGGGAGAAAAGGCTCTTGATGAACGAGATAATGACGGGATCCGTTGATACACGCTCAGTTGTTTCTACGATGACTCTTGCTTTATTAGAAGATAGTGGATGGTATAAAGCTAATTATAGTATGTCAGACCGTTTTGATTGGGGCCATAACCAAGGGACTGAATTTGTTATATCACCTTGCAACCAATGGAAGGGGGCATATCATTGCAACAGTACACAGCTTTCAGGATGCACATATAATAGGGAAGCTGAAGGCTACTGCCCTATTGTCAGTTATAGTGGTGATCTCCCTCGGTGGGCCCGCTATTTTCCGCAGGCTAACAAAGGTTTTTCTCTGCCTTTTGTTTCTTCTCTGTTTCATATTTAAATTGCTTTTGGGGGGAACTGTGGGACCTGCCTTCTACCTACATTTTAGTTTTCATCGTTCGGCAGAGAATTTTGAACCTCCTCTTTGGACCATTCAGCCACAAATAGTCATAGACATCAAAAATAGTTTGCCCAAAACAAAGATTTCTCAATATATCTCAATCTAGCTCAGGACGATTTCTCAGTACTGTTTGCCAACGTCTTGATTCGGTCATTGCAGGTGGGCAGTCATCACTCGCCGACTATTGCACTTATTTTGTAGCATATTCAGATGGTTCATGTACAGACACAAATAGTGCAAGATCCCCTGACAGAATGTTGGGGGAGATACGGGGAAGCAACTCCAGGTAATGGCTTATTGGCATTATTCAGACCACACTATCCAGCCAGCAGATGTCTCTCCTGTCCTGTCAATATCAGATCTTCATGTTTGACTTGGTTTTCTTAAACATCGATCTTCTTCTCCAATGCCAGGTGTATGGCCTCAACATTGGTTCGTACCGGCTTTGTTCGTGGCTCTATGACACAAGGAAATGGTTGTTATCAACACAGATGTGTGAACGACATGCTGGAGGTATCATCTATGCTCGAAACTCATTCATTTGTTGATGCTGAGGGCTTGAAATAGCAGCAGTGCTTCACTTATATGTTGGTTTGGTGGGGTATGTGTTTGAATTTCTAAGGCTTCAATTCAATCTCTCCTGCATCAAATTAGGTTGCTGTTGATGGTATGTGGAAAGCATGTCCTGAAGCTGGTGGACCCTTGCAGTTTCCTGGTTTCAATGGTGATGATGTTATTGCAGTCACTCACTCACTAGTACCTCCTAATAAGAAGGTTTATTATAATATTGTTTTGTTTCATCACCTTAATATTGCTGCTGCCATTGCGGTTGGCAGGTGAATTGACGTGCCCTGCATACCACGAGCTTTGTAGCACTTCTACTCTTTCTGTAACTGGGCAGTGCTCGAATTCATGTAGCTTCAATGGTGACTGTATGAATGGAAGATGCTACTGTTTCCTCGGTTTCCATGGTCATGATTGCAGCAAACGTACGTACGTGGGTACATTTTTATTTTTCTATCCATGGTTCAGTTAAATGTAAAATATATGAATGAATATATTATATAATATTTTCAGGTTCCTGCCCCGGCAATTGTGGTAGACATGGCAAGTGTCTTGAGGATGGGGTTTGCTCTTGTGATAATGGATACACCGGTGTTGATTGCTCCACTGGTAATTTGACACTCGTGAAGATGATATCTTTCATCTATGAGTGTATTTTTTGGGATTATAATATAATCACGTGCTTGATGAATTGAGTTTGTATGTATGTATGTATGCAGCTGTCTGTGATGAGCAATGTAGCCTTCATGGTGGGGTCTGTGACAATGGGGTATGCGAGTTCCGTTGCTCAGATTATGCCGGGTATACCTGCCAGAACAGCTCGGCGTTGCTTTCTAGCCTATCAGTTTGCAAAAAAGTGCTCCAGAGCGATTTATCTGGGCAACATTGTGCTCCCAGTGAACCGAGCATTCTACAGCAGCTAGAAGAGGTGGTTGTCATGCCCAACTACCACAGACTCTTCCCTACGGGTGCTGCTCGGAAATTGTTTAATATTTTTGGCAACGGCTATTATTGTGATGAAGCTGCCAAACGGCTGGCGTGCTGGGTAAGTTCTAACAAGTGAATTTCAGGGGCTTGTTACTCAGCATTGCATGATAATAACCCCTAAAAATTACTTGACTAGCTAGGTCTAGGTGTTATTTGCAAGCATCCGCCTGTCTTTCTGCTCCTTATTGCATCTGGTTCGGTTCTGTTCTGTTCTGCAGATCTCCATTCAAAAGTGTGACAAAGACGGAGACAACCGGCTACGTGTTTGCTATTCAGCTTGTCAATCATACAACTTAGCTTGTGGAGCATCACTGGATTGCTCGGACGAAACCCTCTTCAGCCGCATGAATGAGGGTGCTGATCAATGCACTGGTGCCTGCAGTGAGCTCAAATTGTCATGGTTCAACCGGCTAAGCCTAAGGGGTGGCTTCTAAGTTCTAACCCAGCAGCAGCAGCCGCTGTAACATGAAAGTATCTGTATAAATTAATAGGCAGCTCTTTTCTAGGGTGTACATTTTCTCTTTTGAGTTTTTCCCTGCTAATTTGTTGGAAGATGCATCACCCTATGTACTAGGGCTCTGGTTCATGGTTCATGGTTCATGGTTCATGGATGGAAGCTAGCCCGAGCCCGAGCCGGGTAAGAAATTTTAGCTAGAATTCGGTTTTCATGAGATCAGCAAGTGTAAGAAAGGAGAAAAGGGTTTTCATTATTTGAGCTTAATGATTTGGCCGAAGGCCATAACATCAAATGAAATGAAGAAGCATCCTAGCTAGTCTCCTCCTCTATTGCAGCAGTTCTCAGTTTTTTAGATCATATATCACCTAATCTAGTAATTTGTATTTATATGATCATCAACAGAAGGCGATGAGATAGTTGGCACCAGTGCAGGTGTGTAAACTCGAGGCATCGTCGTACGCATAACTGTATGCCGCCGGGCATGCACTCTTGAAAAGCTGCGAGTAGGGCGTCGGTGGGCACGTCTGTGGAGTCCCATAAGCGCCGGTACAGCAGAACTCCGGCCTGTTAAATGCCAAGCAGGCGCTCTTGCATGCCACCACCTCCCCTGTTGTGACGTCCTTAACCTGCATCGCCGCCGGGCAACTGGGATTCAGGTCCCTCTGGCACCCCGCCGACTGGCAATTCCCAGAACCGCCGGATGGCGTCACGGTGACTTCAATGTTGTAGCCGTCGACAAGGCTGATGTCATAGAAGTCCTTCCCACCGTCCCCGTTGAGTGTGAACTCCACGAGGGTTGCCGGGGGAATGCCACCGCCGGTGCAGCGGATCCCGCCGCCGCAGTCACCAGTGACGCATTTGCCGGCCCCAGAGCCATTGAAGGTGCATGAAGTTCGTGCCCAGATTCGGCCCGACCAACCTACAGGGGCGCTTAGATGGACAGACTGGCCAGGTGCTAAGCTGAAGCCGCCGCCACCAATGACACCTTTGCCATTGCCGCATAAGGTGCCTGGCCAGATAGTGTGGCCGCAGCGGTTGACGACCGTGAACACTGTGGCCGACGCTCTGTCAGCTATATAAGAAATTTAGGTTTATTATACACCGCACGTGCGCGGGGGCGTAAACAAATAAGTTATTAAGCGAAAAAAATAGACAGATAAGTAAATAAAATATAATAATCAAATAAGTTATTACCAAAGAATCGAAATTATACTATGGAGTTTGATAATGTTCTTTTTTTAAAAAAGTTTTGACAATCTTCATAGTATGGAGCATATAATTCAAACTCCACTTATTTGTCCAAGCGAATATTCATACTATGGGTTGCGGCACAATCTAACACTCCATTCCCTTGAATGTCTGGGGTTCTATCATCTATGGCCAAAAAAAATGCCATAATATTTTATTTTTATTGAGAATAATATGAAAAATTTTTAAAATAAAAAATATTTTTTCACCTATGCTCGTATAAATTTCTCTCTTTTTTCCCCTCCCGTCACGTAGGACAAAATATGACATATAAAACAAATAATTAAACTATTTAAAAATTCAAAAGTCCTTTGTATTAGAGATCATCAAAAATCAAATATTGCAGGGAATGAGGAGGACCGTATCTAATAAACTGTATATATCGAAGAAATTACCCATGGGGAGGATGAGGACAAGAACGAGGAGGATGAGGAGAGGGAAGAGGAGAGTCTTGCTGTTCTTCGCCATCAGATGGGAGCTGGTTGAGTGCAAAATCTCATGCAGCCTTTCCCCTCTTATATAAATGTGGATTTAAAGAAGAAGAAGAAGAAGAAGAAGAAAACTAGCAAATATCTCATGTGGGTAGATTTTCATAATGTTCTTTTTTTAAAGAAAAGGAAATCGACAAACTTAAATTGTATGGATTCAGAACGATTCCATATAATAAATTTTTGGGAGCCTGCATGTTTCAGATATAATTACCAAAGAGCATATGATAGCACAAGGTTGATTCGCTTCTTAAAATTAATTAAAGTAGAATTGATATCTCCTCAAAGTTGTATGAAGATTATGTACAACTTTGGTAGAGTAATTTGTTCTTTTAATCCTTCAATGATCGATAACACGGGAAGACAAACTCGGGAAATCTAGAATTCTCTTTGCATAATGCATTCTCTTTACAATAATCAATAAGAACTAGGTAGACCCAAACACAATGCCTGATTTTTTTTAATTTTTTTTTTTGATAACTCGTATGTCTGGACTAACCTATGCGCACCTCGACTAATTCTGAGGGACTTAATCCCACCGAACTAAGTAGACGGGGAATCAATTTAAAGCCGAGACATTGTCTCGTACGTTCATAGCCCAACAAGGCGTTTGTTCTTCAGGTGATTCAAACTTGGGACTCAATGCCTGATATTGTAAAGTTAAAATTGATGCCTGACTGCCCCTACAATCAATCTGGTACTGGTAGGCGACCAAAAAAGAAGGTGGGGAAATGGAAAAATGCACGAAGCTTACTATATATTTGCTATTCATTCTTGGACTTGTCACTACACAGCAATGCAGTGCTCTTACAATGACGGAAGCTAAGCTATATATGATCTGTTATTCATCCTTGGACTTGTGACTACGCAACAATGATCTTACGATGACCAAAACGGGCAAAGGTCGTATGTTGAAATAGTTGGCGGATGCAAGATATACACAGCTTAGGGTTATGTATACCCTAATCCAAAAGGACAAGAAAACGAGATAAGTAAACAAGCCAGTCATACCAATTACCAGGGTGAAGTTCACCAGACACCGGAAAGTAGAAAGCTCTGCTTCAGTATCTTGGTTAGGGAAATGGCCTTGAGAGGTGAAATCTGCAAGCAGCCGATCCTTACGCTGGAAAGAGTCTATCAACCAAGCAGCAGCCTCATCTTCAGATTCAGGGATCTCAGCAATAGGTATTCGCTGGACATGGATGTGAACTTCCATAGGGTTCACCCCAAATACATTGTCCATGATAACAGGACATTTATTCTTGTATGCAATCGTCACATCATACACTGAAGCAAGCAAGCAAGCAAGCAACAGAAGAAGAAGATTTGTCAGGTCAGGTGATTGAAATAACCTATTTCAAACTTTATCTGCAATGCACAAACAACCTGGATAGATAGATGGATTGAACTTGTAAAGAAAGAATAAAGAGCGAAAAGAGATAAGCTAGCCTTCCTCTCTTCTTAGAAACATGAAGATATGAACTCTCATAGCATTAGCCTCCATTATTAGCTTCCCATCTTCATGTTCTGCTAAATGCTAGCTAGTATGCGGTGCAAATATGGCCTTAGCTTTCAAGAAATTAAGTTACCTGCATCCAAGGTTCCTCTAAGAGTTTCCAAGCAAGCACAAAACCCCTTTGTTTTTGGAAGCAAGACATGATTTAGTACAGGAAATCCATTTTCAGCCGCAAACTTTTGACTTCTTTCACACTTTTGTTCTCTGCAGAGAAGAAGAAAAGAAATTGCAGATTCTGTACACAGTGAGTGAGGCTTCGGCCTAAACGAAATCATATTCATATTCATATCACTGCAATGAATCTTACGTAAAATCAGTTCCTTCTGGGAAGAGAGTGAGCCATAACCTATCCTCTGGGCAAGTAAATGTTGAAAGCATCTGGCGCATGATGGGTTCATCAACTTCCCACTTCCTTTCTACTGGGATGAACTCAAAGATGTGAAACCCCCAACCAAAAACCGGAAGCTTCATCAAGCTGCTCTTGAGGATATATTTGATGGATCCCAAACGCCCTTTCCTCAGGGCAAGATCCCAGAGGTACATCCAATCAACCTCAGTCCTGTGGTTGGCAATAAGCAAAACACGCCCTTCTCCGCCGGGGACAGTTTCCCCGGAAAAGATAACCTTGGTCTTGTTTATCTTCTCAAACAGAAAAGGCCAAAGTGCCAGCCACATGCCGAAAAGAAAAGACACCACTGTCCTACTACAACGAACGCTGTATAGCCGCAAGAACACGGCAGCCACGAGGGAGAAGTAAGCTAAGAACATGAAGGCAGTCGACAGAATAACCACCAGGCATATCAGACCCCTCACAACCCTGAAGGGCGTCAAAGCTCGCTTCTTTAGTTCTTCTACAGGCTTGCCCACTTCCATCTTTTGCAATGCAGCTTCCGACTTTCAACTCGATTTCTCGGATTCAACTAACTGAGCATCAAAATATAATAATCTCATGGAGTTCGTCAAGGCCCATTTGTAGGGTGGGTGAAATTAAGAAATAACATAAACCAAGAAATTTAGTTAGTAGTAGTAGTAGTAGTACATAGGGCAGGCACAGATCTGGCACTCGTAAACCAAAATCGAGATTTCATCAGCTAACTATACTACTCGTCGATTGAATGGGGCGTGTATTTGATTGGAATAACAAAAGCGCTGCAGCATACCTATCATCAAGCTTAGCTCCGGCGTGTGCTTGAAAGAAGAAACCCTAAATTTGTCGTCTTATCCATGATGGGCTTGATTTGATTTTTGAGTGCAAGTGTATCTGGATTCTGAGTTGAAGAGAGAGAGTGATTCTGCGATGATTCTTTGTTTCACGCACTGGGTGGCGGGAATTGTTCGATTTCGAACAGAATTTTCTTACCCTTTTCTAGATGGAACCGATGGCCTGCCTCCTATTTGGAATTCTTTTTCCACAGGGAGTGAGGCAGCCGTATACTCTTCCTTTCTCCTCCGCTTGCCTGTTGTATTCCGGTCCAAGGGCGTGATTGGTCGTAGCCATTAGCCAAGGCCAAACTATAGGTGATCAAAAGCGGGTTAACCGTTCAACCCACCCTATTATTTTAGTGCTTGGATAAAGATTGAGGTCCCACATTGTGGGTCTGACTTCTGAGCATGTTTTTTGGCCGAATCTGGCTCGGGTAGAACAAGAAAGATCTCTTCGTCTTCAACAGATTATTGATGTTCAAGCAAAAAGGACTCACAGTAAATAAATATGCATGTTTTCTCGTAGGCATGTGAGTGTCAGACTTTTAATCAAAGTTCGCTCTCAAAACGTAGGAGTGAACACACGAACTAGACATTAGCAACACGCAATAACATTTACTGGCATCCACATCATCATCACGGAGTAAGGCCTACGGGGACATCAATTTTAATCAGCATCGCAGGGTAAGACTTACGGCCATCCACATTATCAAACAATCAGAATAAGACTTATGAACATCCATATTATTAAAATGCGGAGTACGACCTATGGGCGTTCACAATCAGCATCATAGCGTAAGACCTATGGGCATCCACAATAGTATTATGCAGCTGCCGACTGACATACGTGACACATTTATTGACTCATTTGTAATCTCCAAGCGATAATATTAGATATTAAATGGAGTTGGGAGGCTAATGATAACAAAGTAAGAATACCTTATTTTTATACTAAAGTTTTTTCAGGTATGACAGGTTCATCATAAATCAAAAGATCCAGAGTGTCCTAGTGGCCCAAAAGAGACAAAAGACCTAAGGGGTCCATGAAGGGAAAAAGACTCGCAAGTGGGCCCCACAACCCAAGTTGGATCCTACACGTGGGTCTCACAGGCCGCAGGTGGGCCCCATTGCCTTAAGTGGGTCTCGCATGTGGGTCCCACGACCTAAGGTGGACCCCACCCGTGTGTCCCACAGGCGAAGTCCGCAAACCACAGGTGGATCCCACGGCCCGAGGTGAACCCCGCGCGTGGATCCTGTAGCCCAACTGCACGATTATCACTGCCCGATAGGGAAGAGCAGCTTACCGATTTACAAATTGGATGACCAACACGTGGCTTCACTTAGAGACTGACACGTGGTTCCACTGGATGAATGACACGTGTCATCACTAAGAAGTCAACACGTCACTCCACTTAAAGCGCGCCACATAGCTTCACTAAGAGGTCGACACGTGGCGACCTGAGGATATTATGGAGTTTACATAAGTCCTAAGATTTTCTATAATACCCCTACTCCTTTGGTTTCAGAATTCAGAATTTTAAGGTATTCTCATATATCTCTGAAATTTTATATCTTTTAGATCTCCAACTTTACAAGTCACTGGCTTAAGCATCGAAGGGGAACCTCGTGGATGACATCGAGATCTCTTTGACGAGCTCTCCTTGTGCAGATCACAAGGTTGACGAACAGGATTGATATTCTACCTAACGACCTAGCAACGTGCGACCCGGTGTACAGGGTTAACGTGGCAGGACAAGCATTGACGTAATTGTAACGTACAAAACGACAACGGGATTTTTATCTATTATCAGTTTCTATCCTTGTTTTTTTTTTTTATATCGTTATTCTGTTTTTTTATTATGTCAAAAAAAATATTTATTTAAATTTAAATTCGTTAAATGCCCTAATCTAAATTAAAATCCCTAAAACCCTAAATATTCAGAGTTGCTATTTTTAAATGTTGTTGATGCTGTTTTTGAATATTGTTACTACTGTTATTTTTGAATGTTATGGCTATTGTTGTTTTTGAATGACTTTATATTTTTTTATATTTTTTAATTTGGAATTTTATTAAGACTGTGAGCCGTCTAACCCGGCCCGATAATCGTAGTGAGATAGACTTGGGCAAGAATATAGACCAATGGGCTTAGGAGTGACCTGCCCAATTTTTATAAAATGGGCTTGAAATAATGGTGAAGCTCGTTCCAAACCCGAACCGGGCCCACACATGATCAGCTTTAAGCCAAAGGCCGGTGTATTGTTGTCAAATGAACAATTTGCACCAATTACCAAATAAAAGATATGGAGAAGAAGATGTATTATTTCACTGTTTGATGTGTATTAGTTTTTGTTGTCTAAGGTCAGTAAAAACTAATACGTCTTCTATTTTTTTTGTTGATTTCTATTTTTTTATAGTGGACCTCACCTTATTCTCTCTATATTGCCAAACTATTGTTTTGATATTTTAGTCTCTCTGTTATAAATATCATATCAAAGAGGATTGATCCTCCAACATAATTAAAGAGAAATTGACTCTTAAGGCCTGTTTGGATTGTGGTGAATTTAGTGGGGAATGGTGGAGAAATGTGGTTAAATAATTAACCATGTTTGGAAAAGAGTGGGAAATGATGGGGAATTGTGGAAAAATAATTAATCATATTTGGGAAAAAAAAAATTGGAGAGGAGGGGAGGAGAATGGAGGTTAAAAAAATGATTTTTTGATGGTGAAATTTTAATCATTAAATTGATGACGAATGACGGTTAAAAGAAATAATTTCCTTTACTTCTTCTTCCTTCACCATATTTTTTTAAACACACCATAAATATAAATATAAATAGTTTTCTTTCCCCCCATCCTTCCCCATCACTCCCCTCCCCTCTCTTTCTTTCCCTTCTCCCCTCCATTTTCCAAATCCAAACAGGGCCATCGACCAAAGAAACATTTTAAAACCGATTTTTAAGAAAAGCAGTTAATTTTTATTTTTAAAAACATGTAATGATTTCTCTCTGGAGGGACGTGGATCTCCAAATTCCCGTGTTTTGTTTTCATTTTAACAAGTTCAATCAAAAGAAAAAATATTTTATATTTTATATGTGAATGTATGACCTTAATTTGATCATTGTAACAAAATTTTAATATTGTGATAACAAATCTTTGAAATATATTTTATATATCTCGTCACACGAAAATATGATGTCCCCTCATATAAATTTCTCTTTGAAGTATATGTAGACTATATACTAACCCCCATTTATTTAGTTTTGATATCATATTAACAAATTAACTATACCAAAAGATCAACATTGTGATAAAATCGTAGAAGACACTTAAAATATATTCAACATTAACATCTTCAAAATTAATGATGCAAACTTTATAAAAAGAAGGAATTATATATTTATATTATTAATGACATGCATGGGTGCATCAGATAATAAATAATTCTTAAAATCAGTATCAATAAAATTACGATCTCACTGACTTATTTTTGATGGGTGTAATCTATCCTTTTATCTGATCAGGCCCATATTACTTCAACATCTAACGTATATCTACGATTTATTATTCAATGATTATATTAAAATAGATATTCTAAAAGAAGCTGGTTGACTTGTTGTATTTTAAAGAAAGGTCGATCAAGGTAAAGAAAACTCGATCAAGGTAAAGAAAACTATATATTTTGCACGTAAAAACAAGATGTGTTATTCATAGCCAAAAACTCAATTTGATGTGATAATTCAATTTTTTTTTTTTTTCCGTTGGCACACAGCCGGTACCCCCTTCCCTCTCCTGTTTTTTTTTTTTTTTTTTTTTTTTTTTTTTGTTTTTTTTTTAATAATTTTATTATTTGACTTGTTTTTAAAAATAAAAAATTTTATTTGTCCAGATTTGTATAAAATTTTTATTTGTCCAGGTATGGTATATAGGAGTAAAAGGAGGAGAGATTAAAGATTTAAAAGTAAAACGAGGAGAGATTTAGGAGTAAAAAAGGAGATATTTAGGAGCAAAAAGAGGAGAGATTTAGGAACAAAAGGTGGAGAGATCTAGGAGCAAAATAAGAAGAAAATCAATATAAATATAAAAACCAAAGAGAAAAGTCTACACATTGTCAAACTAATACACGTTTTTCATTCTTCTCCTTTCTAAACACTTTATAAAATTCTACATTATTACATATTTCGTAGATTAATATGGATAAGAGTAACATTTCAAGGGAAGATACATATGATCGTCGCAACTATACACCTGAATTTACGACACACGAGGTTAGTCATCTATCTCTTAAGTAAAATAAATTAACTAGTAAAGG
>JAOWBR010221155.1:0-17547 GCA_028571145.1 Dionaea muscipula
TATGCAATGATTGCAACAAGACCTGATATAGCTCATGCAGTTGGAGTAGTGAGCAGATTCATGTCCAATCCGGGCAAAGAGCATTGGGAGGCAGTGAAGTGGATCTTCAGGTACTTGAGAGGTACTTCTGGTCTCCCCTTGTGCTATGGCGACGAGTCCCAAATGCTTACAGCTTTCACTGATGCGGATATGGCGGGAGATCTTGACTCAAGGAAATCTACTTCAGGTTATTTGATGACTTTTGCAGGGGGAGTTGTATCATGGCAGTCCAAGTTGCAAAAATGTGTGGCATTGTCAACCACAGAGGCTGAGTTGATCGCTGCAACAGAAGCATCGAAAGAATTCTGTGGATGAAGAGATTCTTCTCAGTGTTAGGGATTGAACAAGAGAGATTTGTGCTGCGTTGTGACAGCCAGAGTGCTATTCATTTAGCTAAGAATTCCTCGTTCCATTGTCGATCAAAGCACATTGATATGCAGTATCACTGGATTCGGGATGCAATCACTGACAATCTGATTGAGCTGGAGAAGGTTCACACCGATGACAACGGTGCTGACATGCTCACCAAAGTTCTATCTCCAGAAAAGTTCAAGAAGTGTTGTACTTCAACAGGACTCGTGGATGCTGCTCAACATATGTGAGAAGGGGGTGCTTTGTTATGGTTTTTCTCAACATATGTTGAAGATTCAAGGCGATGGCGGTGACTTGGTGGCGGCAGGTCTGATTGACGCCGTGAACACCATGGCGACGATTGGATGTATCTTCTTATCCAAGATGATTTATTGACACCTTGGATATCCATGATGATTGTTATGTTCTACTTGGTTTGTGTACCAAGTTTCTGGTCTTGTGGAGATCTGGTTTAAGAGTTAAGCTCAGGTGGCGCCATGGTGATGGGAAGTCTGTAACGACGGTTCTCAGGCTTTTGACTAATGGTGACACTTGGCTCTAACTTGTGATTCTGATGTTGTATGGACAAATCCTCTTGCATAGATATTGTTCATGGTGTCCTAGGATATGAGGACAATGTTTGGCATTGAGATCAATGCTTGTTTGTGGATGGCGATGACTATCATCGCCATAAGCAATTTACTCAAGGGAAGCAACGCCATAGAGGTCGACGCCCCGGTCATTGGGTCGTGAGTCAGTTAGTTACATCGGGTTCTGTGCTAGTTAGCTAACCTAGGAGTATGTGCCCGAGTTTGTTATAGCCTAGGGACACGTGTATTATTCTTATTGGTTATAATAATCTATATATATAGGGTTCCCAAGAGGGAATCGGGATACTGGTGATTTTGTAAATCCAGGTGAAAAATTTCTAAGTGTTCTTCCCAGAAGCGAGAATCGATTTTCTCCTTTGTCTCTCTTGAGTGTTGCTTTGTGAATTTGCTCGATTCATTGTTTTCAGTGAGGTTGAGAGATTGTTTCCACTTTTAGATTTCTCATCAGAGATTATAAGACTTGTAATGAAATGAATGAATAGTTTATTGATGAAAATTTTTGTATAAATTCTAATGATTCGACATGGGATAAACATTTCATGATTTGTCGGAACATAAGTTCCTTCAATAACTGTCGCGCATTAGTTGTAAGCATGACCTAACGCATGATACAAAGTAACGTAAATCATTGCAATTTCTCTTTTACGATGGTCGCAGATTGGTTCATCCTAAGTTTGGCAAATATTGCGAGATAAACATAAAGGAATCTTTATAATATGCACATTCAAAATAAGATGATGGTAAATAATAATGGAGATAAACTCAAGGTCGTATTTTTGGTATTGATTAAGTTAATTGGGTTTTCTTTGACTGAGAACCTGATTCGGTCTTTTGAGGGTAGACCGGGTTAGGGCCTCACAGCTTGGTATCAGAGCGTAAGTTTGACGCTCGGACCTATGGATTGGGTAGGGAAATGATTGAGGTTTTAAGAGTAAGATGTAAGTGCTAGTAGGGAATAAGGAATGCCCGGATTATATGCATTGCATCCTGATTGATTTACTATTTTCTTAATGATGAGAATTATTATTTTATAAATGTTAAAATCATATTGAGATATTCGAGGACAAGAGGAAAAACATGAGAGAATGGTGATGGATGAGCAAAGAAAAGAAAAAGGATTCTAATAGACTAAGCCATGAAATTAAAGTAAAGAATAATGGGTGAAAGTTAGAATTGTTAATATTTAGTTTGAATGGCTGGGAATGGTGATGAGGCACGAGAATTCTTCGCAACAGTGATTGCGACCATGAGAGAGCTGTCCGATGTGGCACGGGAGTGGCGGTATGAGCCGGAGCTGAGGGCAACGTCCGCGATAAGGGAATTTCAACAGTTGAGGCCTCTAACGTTTGCCGGAGAGCTTGACCCAATAGCTGCGAAGGAGTGGCTGGAGCAAGTAACCCAGCGATTGGATACGTTACAGATAGTTGAGGAGGACCTGAGAGTCTCCTTTGCGGTGTTTCAATTCCAGGGCGATGCCCGATACTGGTGGAGGTTGGCAAGCCCAACCGTGAGAGAAGGCTGGGAAGGGTTCAGAAGAGCATTTCTGGAGAAGTACCTTCCGGAAACAACTCGGATTGGCATAAGAAATGAGTTCGAACGACTCTTCCAAGGGAATCGGATGGTGGATCAGTATGCTACCCAATTTACGGCATTGGCCAGATTTGCTGAGGAACTAGTGCCAACCAATGAAAGGAAGTGTAAGCGTTTTGAGGCTGGGCTGAGACCAGCAATTAGAGAGAAGGTAGCGGCGATGAGGTTTCGCATCTTTTTGGAGCTGTTAGAGTCTGCGAGGGCGGTTGAGATGACCCTAGCCGCAAATTTACGACTAAGGGAGGGGACCTCGCAGGGGCGGGTGGTTAGAGGAAGTCATGGTGGACCTCCTTCAAAGAAGAAGAAGGGGATAGGGTCGATGTTCTCATCTGACAGTTCACTTCCCTTAATTGTTGGAGGGAGTGTCTTCCATTCGGGAGGAGGTAGAGGCACAGTCAGACAATCACTTGCTTCCATGGGAAATTGTTTTCAGTGCAACCAGCTGGGACATAAGAAGCGCGACTGCCCGATGGGGAAGACTGAGCAGCCCACACGGTCGGTACAAAGGGGAGGAGGCATGTTTACGTATTACCGATGTGGTCAAGCTGGGCACATGGCCCGACATTGTAGTATGGTACTTGGCGATGGGGGCGCGATGGCTGCCTCAAGCCAGGCTGTATCAAGATCACAAAACTCAGGAGTCATGCAGCTGAACCTTGTGGGACAAGGAGGGGGCGGAGGCTCTAAAGGAAATGTGGCACGGGGACTTCAGATTGGAGAAGGTTTAGGAGCTTGCGTACAAGGGCACGCTTATGCATTAGATGTGGCAGATGAGGCTGGAGAGAAAGGGAAAGCGACAGATGTTTCTAGTGGAGATGCCTCGGTACTAAGAGGTAACGCTTTGTTATATATTACTTGGGTAAGGGTGTTGATAGACACAGGTGCATCTCATTCTTTTGTGTCCAAGAAGTTAATTAAATCTCTAAGTCTTGAAATAGAGAATTTAAGAACTTCATTGAATGTAGCGACACCCGTGGGTAGCAATGTTGTGTTAGGGGAAGTCTTGCGGGACTGTGAGTTACGGATCGGGGATGGTGTATTTATTTTTTATTTTAATGTGTTAAACATGAGAGAGTTTGATGTCATATTGGGAATGGATTGGTTAGCAACATTCCGCACAAAAATTAACTGTTGTAGAAGAAGAGTCTCATTGATAACGACAAATGGAAAAGGAGAGGTATTTGAAGGAAGGAGATGAGATGAAGCGGTTGTTCCTCTGGTGAGAAGAGTAGACCAAGTAAGCGGCCAACTGTACTCCTTGGCAATCGCGAGTGCTGAAGAGGAAAAAGCTAGTAGGGAGCTGCCGCGAGTAGTAGCAGAGTTCCCAGATACGTTTCCCAATGATCTTAGTGAATTACCGCCAAAGAGGAAAGTGGAGTTTGCGACTGATTTGATGCCTGGAACAGCACCAATTTCCATAACTCCTTACAGATTCGCACCAATTGAATTGGAGGAGTTGAAGATATAAATAGAAAATTTTTTGTCTAAGGGGTTCATAAGGCCGAGTGCTTCACCTTGGGGAGCACCAGCCTTGTTCGTAAAGAAGAAAGATGGTTCCTTGAGGATGTGTATTGACTACCGGAAGTTGAATCAAGTGACCATCAAGAACAAGTACCCGATGCCGAGAATTGATTACTTGTTTGATCAGTGAAAGGGTGCCCGATACTTTTCAAAGATAGATTTGAGATCGGGGTATCACCAGTTGCGAGTAAAAAAGGAGGATGTGGCGAAGACGGCATTTCGAATCCGTTATGGGCATTATGAGTTTGTGGTGATGTCGTTTGGATTGACAAATGCACTGGCAATTTTCATGGATTTAATGAATCGGGTGTTTCGTCCGTACTTAGATAAGTTTGTGGTGGTATTTGTGGACGACAACCTGATATACTCTAAGAGTAAGGAAGAACATGAGCAACACTTGAGAATCATTTTGCAGACAATGAGGGAACACCGATTGTTTGGAAAGGCAGGGAAGTGTGAGTTCTGGTTAAGGGAAGTGAAGTTCCTTAGCCATGTTATTTTTTTAGAAGGAGTAGCTGTCGGCCCAAGTAAGGTGGCGGCAATAATGGAATGGGAAAAGCCTAGAAGTGTTTTTGAGATAAGAAGCTTCTTGGGGTTAGCTGGGTACTACCGACGGTTCATAAGGGATTTCTCCAAATTGGCAAGCTCTATGACGCAACTGACACGTAAAGTGGTTAAGTTTGAATGGGACGATAAGTGTGAGAAAGCATTTCAAGAACTAAAGGTACGACTGACTTCAGCCTCTATTTTGATAGTCCCGAAAAGAGGACGTGGATACAAAGTATATTGTGATGCTTCAGGGGAAGGACTGGGTTGTGTTTTGATGCAAGAGGAGAAGGTAGTGGCGTATGGATCGCGATAACTAAAGGTACATGAGAAGAAATACCCAACTCATGATTTAGAGCTAGCGGCAGTGGTATTTGCACTGAAGATTTGGAGGCATTATCTTTATGGGGAGAGGTTTGAAGTATATTCGGACAACAACATCCTAAAGTATTTGTTTACGCAAAAAGATTTGAATATGCGGTAGAGAAGGTGGATGGAGTTTCTTGCAGATTACAATTTTGAACTGATGTATCACTCGGGCAAGGCTAACGCAGTAGCAGACGCTCTAAGCCGGAAGAACTTTGGCGTATTGGCCAATATTGCAATCCAAGAATGGGAGATATTGAAAGATATTGGTGAGTATGAGTGTCACAGGGAAGAAATTAGAGGCTCAATGATGATGATGGCGTTAATAGCTCAACCAGAGTTATTGCATCAGATACTTGAGGAACAAAGACTAGACCCAGAGCTAGAACAGGTGAGGAATCACATCATAGAAGGCGCGGCTGATATTAAGTGGACTTTAAGAACGGATGGTGGAGTACAGTTCAAGGAAAGATTAGTGGTACCAGCGAAATACAGAGAACAAGTATTGAAAGAATTTCATCATTTAAGATTAGTTGTACATCCTGGTGGGAATAAGATGTACCAATACTTGAAGCGACAGTATTAGTGGAAAGGCATGAAGCGAAGTGTCGCGGGGTATGTGGCACGGTGTTTGAATTGTCAGCAGATGAAGGCGGAACATCAAAGACCTTCTTGAAAATTGCAACCTTTTCCGATAGCAGAATGGAAGTGGGAGCATATCACAATTGATTTTGTGACCGCACTGCTGAGGACTCCAAAGGGAAGAGATGCAATATGGGTGATCGTCTATAGGTTGACAAAGTTGGCACATTTTCTAGCAATCAGGATTACCAATACAGTGGAGGAATTGAGCCAAAAGTACCTGGCGAAAATAGTAAAGTTGTGGAGTGCCAGTGTCTGTTGTGTCGGACAGAGATCCAAGGTTTACAACAAGATTTTGGCAGAGTCTCCAAGGTGCGATGGGAACTGAGTTATGTTTTAACATAGCATTTCATCCGCAAGCTGATGGCCAATCGGAGAGGACAATTCAGACCTTGGAAGATATGCTGCGAGCATGCGTTCTTGATTTCCAAGGATCATGGGAGGATCATTTACCATTAGTGGAATTTGCCTACAATAATAGCTATCAAGAGAGTATCAGCATGGCACCATTTGAAGCATTATATGGGAGGCCGTGTCGATCACCTTTGTGTTGGACTGAGGTTGGGGAAGCAAGCTTGTTGGGACCGGAGTTAGTATGAACTACTACTGAGAAGGAGGCATTGATACGACAAAGAATTGGGGCAAAAGAGTTGGCAAAAGAGTTATGTCGACAGAAGAAGAAAGACCTTAAAATTTGAGGTTGGTAACTTACTGTTTCTAAAGGTATCGCCACAAAAAGGAGTGGTTAGGTTCGGAAGAGAAGGAAAGTTGTCGCCAAGATACATTGGGCCATTTAAAGTTGTGCGAAGAGTGGGAGATGTCGCCTACCGATTGATCTTGCCACAATAATTGGCGAATATCCATCCGGTGTTTCATGTATCGCAGTTGCGGAAGTATATGATGGATCCTTCACATGTTATAAGTTGGGATGATCTCGAAATGAGTGAAGATGTAACTTATGTAGAACACCCAGTAGAGATTTTAGATAGCAGAGAGAAAGTCTTAAGGGGTAAGATAATACCCTTAGTTAAGGTGCTATGGAAGAATAAGAATCTAGAAGAGGCGACATGGGAAAGGAGAGATGATATGTATAATAATACCCGGAACTTTTTAATTAAGCATACTTGTAAATTTCGGGACGAAATTTCTTTAAGGAGGGAGGGTTGTAACGACCCTAGTTTGTAATTAGAGAAAACTTTGATAAAAGAGACCTAAGATAACTGTGATAATAAGTAAAGATGGCTTTGTTAAGATAGAGCTATGTATATGAATCGGGAAAAGGTTCAAACTTAAGCTATCGTGAGTTAGAAAATTGGTAAGTTTAACTATCGTGACTAGTGAAACTAATTGTTACTTACAAGTGCGATTGATTATGCCTTGGAAGCTGGCACACCTTTGGCCACAGGCCGAGGAGTCGCAGGTTTCTTAAAGTCTGAGAGATCTATCGTGGCCATAGGTGGCGGACGATTTGTAGTGTGAACGCAAATGTTGAAAAGTCAACAAAAGCGGAAAGCAAGTATGAACGCTGACACAATGGCAGAAAAAGTAAGATTTTGGCAAGCTTTACTGCCAAACCCACGTGATTTGTATCAATGACGGTCAGAATAAGATAATAATAAATGTTTGCTATAAATACCATGTGAGGGCCTCGGGTGGGGGACTTTTCCCACATTGAAGAATTTTGCACAAAAGAGCAAAGAGAACCGAGAACGAAGAGTTGGAGAAAATCGAAGAACAAGCTTGAAATCGTTATTAAGGTAGGGGAATTTTTGTACTGAACGTATATATGTGGGTACCAAATCATGGGTTGAACATCTCAATATGCATTTCATGATTTACGATATATATTGAGCATGTTTCTGTGATTTTTTGAACGGTTTCATGATTTAGGATAAACTAGTTTTGAGTTTGAGAAAGTGTTTTATGAAAACATGATAAGCGATTTCAATGATTTGGGAAAATTGGTTTTAAAGCCTTGTTTGTGGGCCATGGTATTTGGCATATGAGATTTGAAATTATGATTAGAACAAGGCTTTGAAACCAATGCTATATGCGAAGGAAGCAAGTTGGGGCATGACGACCTCCTGGGTGCGAGACACGAAACAACTATGATGATAGCGGATTAGCATCTGTCGGTGAAGAGGCCGTAAAGAGCTAGGTTGGCGACCTACGGGGATCCGAGATCCTCAAAATGGCCGAGTGTATAGGCATTGTTTGTTGATTTCATTGAGCCGATAGCTCATGAGGGATTTATGCATGCGAGAACTTGTTCATGAAGAATTTTGAATGTTGATGCGATAAATTGTGAAAGTGCTTTGTTTATGCCACCAATTGTATAATAATTCTTAATCTCTGTTTATAAGGATTGATGTGTTGAATCCCATTGTGACGCATTGCATATAGCGGGTAGTACATATATTTCCCTACTGAGCCACGACTCTTCCCGATAGTTGAATTACCATTTTCAAGTGGGGAGCACTCGCAGCATTGATGGAGGCATTAGATTTTATTCTAAGTAGTATAGTTAGTTTTTTCTTGAGTCCTTGGTGTAATAAATTATGTATGGTGCGGCCGGTAATTAGTCTTTTTGTATGTCGCACCTATTGATTTAGTTGATATACTATGTTCCTGGAATAAGGTTTTGTGCGACAGTTCCTTAAGAAACATGATCCTTAGGAGGACCTGTCGCTACTTTCTCCAGTAACTTTACTTTCCTTTTCTTTTTGGTTGCTGGTAGTAACGTCTAGATAGTAGCGACTATCGCAGCTTGGTGAAATGTAAGAAGGAACTGTCGAGATTATGTACTAAGACTTGTAATGAAATGAATTAATAGTTTTTTAATGAAAACTGTTGTATAAATTCTGATGATTCAACATGGGATAAACACTTCATGATTTGTCCAAACATAAGTTCCTTGAATAACTGTCGCGCATTCGTTGTAAGCATGACCTGACGCATGATGCAAACTAACGTAAGGGATTACAATTTCTCTTTTACGATGATCGCAGATTTGTTCATCCTAATTTTGGCAAATATTGCGAGATAAACATAAAGGAATCTTTATAATATGCACATTCAAAATATGATGATGGTAAATAAGAATGGCGATAACTCGAGGTCGTATTTTTAGTATTGATTTAGTCAATTGGGTTTTCTTTGACCGAGGACCTGATTCGGTCTTTTGATGGTAGATCGGGTTAGGGCCTCACAGAAAACCACGAGACGGAATGAGGTGACAAGGAGGCAAACCACTGACGGGCGACTCCTTTGAAGGTGGATGGGAAAGCACGACACATGATGGCGTCTTCCACTCCAAACAGCTGCATCTTAATCTCAAAGTTGTTAAGATGGTGTTCTGGGTTGGTAGATCCGTCGTACAGGTCCACCTGCGGCAGTCTAAACCTTTTCGGAAAGGGTGCATCATGAACCTCCTGAGTGTAGGGTTCGGAACGATCAGCTGGCGGTGCACGAGCGAAAACAACAGCAGCAACCTGCCCGGGTAAAATACGCCCGGGCTGATCTTTGCTCTGCCCAGCCCGGCTGTCGGGCTGATCTCTCATGCTTAGCCCGGCCAGGGTGCCGTGCTGATCTTCAGTGCTCAGCTCGGGCAGGATGCCGGGCTGATCACCACTGCTCCGCCCGGTAAAGGTGTCGGGCTGAACATCCTCCTGCCCGGGTAATGCAGTCCCGAGCGGATCAGTATCTGGCTTGGCGGGGACTTACGCAGGCCGGGGCCCAGATACTCCAAGTGTATCAGGGTGTCATGGAACCAAACTATCTCGAATCTTAAGGAGGAGACTCTGCAGGTGGTTGAACTTTGCTCGGGTCGGTGGGCTGTCTTGTGTGGCGGTTTGCTGTTCAAGTCCAAGGCGAGTTGGAGAAGAAGAAGGCATGGCTGATTAACTTTTCCCACAGACGACGCCAAATGTTATCGCCTGAAAATGAGCCAAGCGAAACACCTACGGCTCGAGAACCACCTCCGATCAGTGGGGCCAAGGTAGACGGGTCCAACGAGCTAAGTCGGGTCTGCATCGGCTTCAGGATTGAGAAGATCAACTCTTGAACCAGGAAAGATGAACAAACCACGTCAAAGGGAAGTCCGAGGGTTTTAAGCCCGGGTTGACCGCTCCGATGCCTAAGTCAGCAGGTAAAAGCAAGACGTGGAATCAAGCTTAACGTCAAAAGTCGGAAAAACGATATTAGAAAATACCAGGGGGGTGAGCCCCTATTTATAGGGGAGGATGTTGCATATTTATGATTATGCCACTGGGATATTCGGGGAGCCCGTGCGACTTGGTTGGAGCTCCGATTGACGAACGGTCATTGGCTGTGCTCTCCTGGTGAGGTAGAGAATCTTCTTATAAAGTTCGGGGTGCTTGTCCCGAGATTGACCGGGTTGACCCGGGAGGGCCGTGCGGAGCGGCGGAGGGCTGTACGGAGCGGCGGAGGATGGTACAGAGCAATGAAAGGCTAGGCGCAGTGGGCCGTACGGAGCTGCGGTGGACCATACGGAGCAACGAAAGGCTAGGTGGAGTAGCAGAGGGCTATACGGAGCGGTGAACGGCTGTGCGCAGCAGCGCAGGGAGGGGGGGGGGGCTGATCAGCTGTGCTGGTCACCCGTGCTGGGCGCCTGGGCTGGTCGCCCGGGCGGGCCCCGGGCCGATCACCCGAGGTGATCTGTCCGGTCTCGGTCCGAGCGTCGGCGAGCCCGGGTGCATCCTTCGTATCCCTTGTCCTTTTGTCCACGTGTATAAGGGGAATTTCCCCATATACCAAATACTTTAGGTTAATAAGTATTTAATAATATGTAATTTAGGTTAATAAGTGTTTAATAATATGTATTTTAGGTTAATATGTATTTAATAATAGGTGCTTTAAGTTAAAAAGTATTTTAGGTTAATAAGTATTTTATAATATTTTCGGTTATTAAGAATTTAATAATAAGTATTTTAGGTAAATAGACATTTAATAACAAGTGCGTTAGGTTAATAAATATTTTATAACAAGTATTTTAGGTTAACAATTATTTAATAATATTTTAGGTTAATAAGTATTTTAGGGTAATTAGTGTTTAATAATAAGTACTTTAGGTTAATAAGTATTTACTAATAAGTACATTAGGTTAATAAGGATTTAATAATAAGTATTTTAGGTTAATAAGTATTTAATAATAAGTATTTTCGATTAATAAGTTTTTAATACTAAGCATTTTATTTAATAAGTATTTAATAATAAGTATTTTAGGTTAACAACTATTTAATACTAAGTATTTTAGATTAATAAGTATTTAATAATATGTACTTTTGGATAATACACTACAAAAAATAACAGCATTAGTAACGACGACTTTCCGTCGCAATTCCGTCGCAGTTCCGTCGCTAAGCTCATCACATATCTACGACAACATTATTCATTTGATAACAACGGGGTCGCTAATTTGCGATGGATTTCGAAGTTCCGTCGCAGATCTACGACGGAAATAATAGTTCGTCGCAATGCAGTCGCTGAATTACGCGGGAGATTCACTAGTTCCCGAGAAACATCTACGACGGAGGAGAATTTCCGTCGCAGATCTGCGACGGAATACTTCGTAGAAATGCTCTAAAAAATAAAGAATCTGCGACGGAAATTCTCCTCCGCCGCAAAACCATCGCAGAGTGTATTTTTTCTGCAGAATCTTGAAAATGCTCTGCGACGGAATTTCTGTCGCAGATCCGTCGCTGCGAGTCATAGACATCAGTCATGCTTCGAGATTTGTGCCGACGGATTATCATCGGATTATCGCCGACGGAATCCTTATCCATTGGCAATCCAAAGGCATATGAATTAATATGGGTGGAAAAAAATCGGACGAAAATCCGTCGTTTTTTGCCGACGAATAACGTCCGTCGGTGATATATTTGTCGGCAAAAGCCTATTTTTTTGTAGTGAGAAAATGTGGTTTTTGGTGCAGCTCCCTGCTAAAACAAACCAAAATCAAAACCAATCCAAAACCAGCAACAAACAATATATGTACATAACACATCCAACCAACAACAACAAATTTCATTGTTCAATATCAAATTTCAATCCAACAACAACGAAATGTCATAAATACATCATAACATACAATTCTCAATTACTAAACAAGTCTGAAAAAAGTCAATCTTATCAAAAGAACTAAACAAGTGATCACTCACTATCATCTTCATCATCTTCATTCTCATCACGTGGATTGACTTGAGGATCAACTTGAGCTGGAGGAAATTGACGAGAAAATTGAGAATGATCAACTTTAGCTGGAGGAAATTGAGAAGGAAATTGAGGAGGAGTGACTCCAAATTATTGTTGAGACCAACTGGAGAATGTTGTATGATACTGTTGCATAGACTGTTGCATGGTCTGCTGCATGGTATGCATTATGGCCCGCATCATCTCATTCATCGCCTCCTGTGTAACATATCCAGGTGGTGGCTGTGAGGGATATGTAGAGTGCACAGAAGAGTGGGAGCCGGTCACACCAAGCGCAGTTGCTTGCTCCTGCGATCCACATCCAAATATTCTTCCGTGACTTAGTCCCCCAATGGCCTGATACCACAAGTCTCTCTCCGTTTGTTGAGACGATGAAGAACCATCATTTTCTCTACTACCATCTTCCGCGCTAGCCGCATGTCGTTGCAGCTCCTCAAATATTTCCTACAAATTTCAAAGTATCACAAATATATAAAATAGATTTCAATTTAATGAAACAAATGTATATGAAATAAATGAATGAAATATGATATTTTTAAATATTTATCTACTTAGATAAGTTCTTTGAGCTCGTTGACAGCTGAAATGATCACCCTTTTTTTGGGTTGCCAGATACAGCTCCGTAACCCCAATCTTCTTATTCAATTTCTTTTCCGACAAAATAACAAGAGTCATAAAAAAGAGCAATAAACTAAATAGAAAAAGATGAAGTAAATAAACTAAATAAAATTATAAAGTTATACCATTTACAATATGCATGGTTGATTTCAACTAGATTATACTGCGGGTAAACCCTCGTGCCTTGCAAAGGATCGAACCATTTACGATTGAACAAAGTCACTTGTTTTAAGGGTAATCCAGAATATTCCACAACCACAATCTCATTGAGTATACCATAGAATTGCAAACCAGTAATATCAACACACCTTCTTAAGTTGGATACATAACCATCTAGAAACCTCAATTCTTTCAACCAGCTACACAAAATTTCTTTTGATTGCTTATCAAGAGAATAACATGCTTTTGGCATCTTATTAGATCTTTGTTGAATATATAATTCCTCCCGATCACAATATTCAACTAGATCTAAGCGAGCTTGAACATTGTCCTCTGACTTTCCTGGAACTGCCATCACTGTATTGATAATATTATCAAAGACATTCTTCTCAATATGCATGGCATCCAAATTATAATAAATCAAGTTTATATGCCAGTATGGAAGATCCCAAAATATGCTGCGTTTTTGCCAATAATGAAAAGATCCATAACCTTGAAGATTACCATGACCTCATGTTTCTATGATACTGGTTAAGTTGTAAACACGTCATCATATCACTTTTTTGGTTTGATACAAGTTCGATGGCATTGTGTTATATTCTATTATCACCTCCTTCATTAGGCTGGTAATTCCGTCAAAACAAGCTTTTGGCATATTAAACTCAGATTTTAGATTCAGCAGACGGGATGATATGGACAATTCATTATGTATCGTACACCCTTCATACAAAAGTTTATTTGCAGCTTCGAACATTTCCTTAAACTTCTGAAACTCATCATTTGGCACCTCTACTCTGTGTTGTCCAAAATAAGGCTGAAAAGATGGACCTGTAGTATTCATGACCATCTCGGCATAAGAATTTACTGATTCAGAACAAGATGGGCCTGCACCATCCGTGACAATTCTTCTAGGTCCAACTCCTATCCCTTCTCCATGAGAAGTCCAAAGATAATAATTATTCATGAATCCATTTTTATACAAGTGTGCTGTGACGTTGTCGGTATCTGAAAACTGTCTATTACGACAAGCACGACAAGGACATCTTATTACGTCATCACGGACCTATTAATCGGTAGATGTTGCCGTAGAAATAAATTATGTCACCCTATTTATAAATTCATTCGATATATCTTTATTTATTTTATCAATTCTCTTATCCATCCATGAACGATCCGAACTCATTTTGAATAAACTTGTATTACCATTGACAAATAAGTATGATTATAAATATTATTTATCATAAATGTGACAAACATGCAGAAATAGATTTTTAATTATTGGTTCGGATTTGAGTACTTCACATCCCATTTAATACGTATCTTCCTATTCTAATCATTATCATTATCTATTATTAAGGTCATCTACAAATTTAATCCACTTTACATATGTGTATATATACATATAAACACATATATTTTCTCATCTACTTACAATCTATAATAGTTATACCCTAATTTTTCAATCAGAGTTATATATAAACCTCCTATATAATCAATACTCAATTGTTTGAATTATTCAAAATGAGAAAGGTCATAGCTATTAGTTATACTGAAAATCATATCTAGGATCCATCATATAGCACAAACAATTCAATTACTACTACCTACAATTAACCCAATAGATATCATTATGCATAAATGAGTATTAGATAAATTTAGAACAATCCCACATGTGGTCATTTAAACTAAATTGCATCTTGTTAGCCAATAACTAATTCCATGTTAATAATTCATTCACAAAAAATATTCAATTCTCAGCACTATGCAAACCATAATTAATTTACCAAAATTCTCAATCAAACACACACACACACTGCCCACACACACACACACTACCGGACAAGTTATACAACAATCACACGTACAATACAAAGTATGCAGCAAGGAGTGGACACAAGGACAAAGTTGTCTGCAAAAAGCGGGTATTTTATCCTAAAAACCCCAAAACTCGAAATCCCCCAAAATCCATAAAATCAACGAATCAATCACATAAATCAACGAATTGGAGCAAGAGAAAGGTGTATCAAGACTTACACAAGTCGTGCATGTGCTCGAATCGTCGGAAATCACGCTAAAATCTCCCTGCTCGCCACCGATCAAGCTGCTTGTCGCTGACCTCGCGCGGCTGAAACCGCCAACCACTCTTCCTTAGCCACGTCGGTCATTGTCGATTGGAGCCTTCGCCGGCCACGCCTCGCCTCCTGCTTGTCAGAAACCTAATCCTCGAAGAGGACGAAGGTGAGAGGGAGAGGGATCGGGTGGAAGGGAAAGGAGGAAGAAAGAGAAGGAAGCTAGTCGCAGATTTTAGGGTTTATCAACAACGGTGTTGTGATGGATTTTTTAAACCGTCGCTGAATTTTTCGCAATAATTAACGCAACGAAAAATTTATCTTATTCTGCGACGGAAACCGTACATGCGTCGCTACACCGTCGCTAAAATCTGCGACGGAACAAAATATGTCGCATTTACGTCGCCAAAATACAGAAATTTCTAAAAAAAAATAGGGTCACAAATCCGTCGCAATCCGTTGCAGATTTGCGACGGATAATAACCGTCGATAAAATTTCATAGCTAAACTGCAGTTTTTTTGTAGTGCTCCTCCCCAAAACAAAACCGATCTAGGTTCCGTAACTTTCCCAAGCTGATTTGAGAAATCACAAAAGATGAACCTAGAGAAGGAGATCTGTAACACCCGAAACCGGGTGATACCGACGATAACCCGTGGAGCAATCCACGGGTCATTGAAGCCAAAGGAAACATAAGCAAACAGACAAAACTACCCACAACATGGGATGAATCTATCCAAGTCAACCACTTGACTAAAATAAAACTATAATCTACAAAGGAAACAACTCGTGAGAAGAGCAACATCATCCCAAAGATACAACCATAAGATTAGGTCTATCCTCGAAAGGAGTAATGAAAAATCTAGAACAAATAATGCGCGGAAGAAAAGCTAGAAAAAAAGAATGATGATCCTAGAGGCAACATCATCTGTCCGCAGCACCCGTGCTGACACCGGAAGATGACTCCTGCCAAAATAAGCAGGGGTAATATCCGTCATCCATCACTAGCTGGTGAGATGACATAGAGACAAAACAGTAAATGACATAATCGAAATAGAGAAATGGAAACCTGCAACAAGAAAACCTCAACAATGCCACATAACTGTGCGGAAATTCACCATGAAAAGGAGTGCAATACCGATGATAACCAACATCACTAAAACACAAGTCATGCTAGAAGTACCCTTAAAGTCTCGAGTAAAACCCATTGCATTGATCTCATGAGTCACATGAGATCCTTGACTGAAAACAAGTAAAACACGCATGTCATAAACAATCCATAGATCCATCCAAGGTGATATAAAACACTAGAGTCACGATCGACCCTTAAATCCATCAATAAAACACTAGAGTCACAATCGACCCTTAAATCCATCAATAAAACAATAGAGTCACTATCGACCCTTAAATCCATCAATAAAACCCTAGAGTCACAATCGACCCTTAAATCTATCAGAAATGTGTTTGCATTTCAAATCAATAGAATATTTTTTAAAATCCACTGACAAGAGTATAATGGGTATAAACATTGGCCATATGTAAAAATCACACTCCTAGGATATCCTAGTAAAGCCAACTTGATGTACATCCCAGTATGGCACCACCGCACACATGCACTATCAAGAGATAACCGTCCTAGTCTCCCCGCCGCGAACGGATTGACCTAAGGGCGTTGTGACACACGTAAGTGGCCTTGGTTTCCACACAGGGAAGAACTCCAAGGAATTGAAATCCTAACCCATATCTCAAGTCTAAAGAGACTACCTCACGGGCTATAGAAACCCGTAGATTAAAATAATACTACCTCACGGCTATAGAAGCCCGCAGGTTAAAGCATCAATCCAACAAATACAAATCTCACTGATCGAAATCTCGTGAATAGAGGTGACGAGTCTTGCGTAATTCAAAGATATAAAAATCTCGATCAACACATGTAAATCGTAGAGAAGACGGTGGAAATCATAGAAAGCCAGTGGGAAACATCATATCTCATACATCTCGAACTCATAAGAATGAGTAAAACTCAACATGCAAGTCTATAAATCAAATCATGAGAAATCTATGCAAGGAAAGTGTTATCATAACCCGAGAGTCTAAATCATACATAAATACTCATGGAGTTGCTCAAAACCATAATGTACATTCGGTATCTAACGACCGTAAGGAAAACCAGTGAAAACTATGAATATATAAGGGCTCACATACCAACCGTCTTATAAAACATCTCACCTGGAAGACAGAACAAGCTCATCAAGAGAAACTACGCCTAATTAATGCTTAACCGAGCTCCCTGTGATCAACGGAGTCACAAACAATCCCTATCACACATTAATGCACAAAAGTCTCAAAAACCAACAAACAGTGGTACAACCAATCAACACCCTAAGAAAACCACAAACATCCCAAACTAAGCCTTAAAGACCCTCAAAGACGGGTCTAAGACCGTTTTCAACTTTTCCCTAATCAATCCCAAAGGAACTGGAACAACCGAAAAAGGAATCCACTCACAGCAGCAAAATCCGATCGACCGGATTTCCTATGCTCTGCAGAAACTGGTCGGCCGGAAACACAAAATAGAGCGACTGCCCAGAAATCGATCGGCCGGAAATCCTGTTTCTGTAATTTTACAGAAACTCCAAAACGCACGAAACAAAATCATCCATCAACCAATACTCGATTCAAGGCTCCAAACACATCACAAAATATGCAACCTAGCAAGCTCCTTGAAAATCTTATAGAAAGTTTCGAGCTGGGAATGGAAAATCCATACCAAAATAAAAAAGTTGGCATAAACTTATTGAAAATC
>JAOWBR010221376.1:0-11397 GCA_028571145.1 Dionaea muscipula
CGATTCAGCGTCGGCTTAGCTTGTTGAACCGGTTTTCCTTGCTCAGACGACCAGAAGCAGTTCTCAAGCCTTAGGTGGTATCGCTTGGCTCATTTTCAGGAGATAACATCTGGCGCCGTCTGTGGGAAGAGACAATCAGCCATGTCTACTTCGCCAACTCATACTGGAACTGGAACGTCCACTGACCAACATACCCAAACACAGGATAATCCCCCGACGAGGGAGGAGTTCAATCAACTGAGAACTCTTCTACATGAACTTAGAGATGGACTGTTTGCGCAGCGTCCAGGTCCATCCAATCTAGTTTTCGGATCTTTACCGAGATAGGAGGTTGTTAACCTCGGTAGTTTAGCTGAGCAGATTACGAGAGATCAGCCCGACACCCTTACTGGACAGACCATAGGAGCATAGCCTTGTCCTGTTCCGCCGGGACAAGTGGACTTAGCTGCTGCTGTAGCTGCTGAGTCCGCAAGGGTCAGACGTACGTTGCATGGGAAGGGTCTGGAAGTCACCCCTATGCCAGAACAGGGTGCACGGAATGGATCTCCCCTTCATGTAGATCGGAGGGCTCCTCGCCCACACCGAGCCCAGACTTTGCAAGCCGAGAGAGAGGAGCAGGATGCCTCCTACATCAACGTGGAGCAGAAAGCCCTTTATCAGGCTGCCGTCGTAGACCGCTCAGATCCCTTCACACGAGAGGTGCATGAGGCACCCTTTCCAACAGGGTTTTGTCTACCGCAAATGGAACTCTACGATGGCTCCACGGACCCTGAGGATTACCTCAACAATTTTAGGGTGAAGATGCAGCTTTTTGGTGTTGAGGACGCCATCATGTATCGAGCCTTCCCCGCTTCCTTCAAAGGGGCAGCAAGCCAATGGTTTGCTTCATTGCAACCACAAACGATTTCCTGATTTTCACAGCTGAAGGACTCCTTTGTGGGTCAGTTCGCAGGCTCCTGCACCTTTGCCAAGGCTACCCCTAGTCTCTTTTGTGATAACCCGACCATTTATATTTTAATTGGTTTGGTTTTATTCTCAAGACTTCCACTTAGCCCGACTGGTTAGTGGAAGCGGTTGAAGGGAGTTGTTCATGGAGGACTCGGGTTCAAGTCTTGTGGAGACCGTTTTAGTTTTTAATGATATTTTTAATCTTATTTGATGATAGAGGGAATGACCATTTTACCCTTGAGGGGTTTAGTTATTGGTTAGGGATTTAATCCCTCATTTTCTTCCCTTTCTTTTTCTCTCTCTTCTTTCCTCTTCTCCCTCACGTAACCTCCCCTTCTTCTCACCATCTCCATTTTCTTCTTTTCCCTTTGGGCGGCCAGCAGCAGCAGGGAAGCAAGGAGAAGGGATCTACCATGGATTGAGCCACGGAGGATCGTTCATCGGGTCTTCATCTCGGTGAGTTTCGATTTCGGGTTTTTCCCTTTTCTTTTCGATTAGGGTTTGGGTTGAGATTCATCCATTGACGAATTTGTATCCTCTCGGTCGTTGGTGGATGCTGGACAACGATATAGGAGGAGTGGAGGATCGTTGTTGACGTTCGATTTGATTGATTTCGTCGGTTTCGTCATTGAGGCTAGTTTTGATCATTTGCCCTATTTTTTCGATGTTTGATGTGCTTGGATTAGTATGGGGCTGTGGTGATGATTTCGTTGTCTTTATTTGATGATTTTGATAATGATTGTTATGGATTTTCGATCAGTTTCATGTCCCATTCGTTCACGGCATCGTTTTATCATTTTTTGTCGTTTTTAGCCGTTTTTGGGTTTGATGGACTATGAGGCATGTTAAGGATCATTTTGGTGATGTATTAGACTCTTTTTGGCGTCATTTTGATGTGGTTTTGTGGCTGGGATTCGAGGATTTGGTTTTGTTTGGTTTTGTGTGTTTCTGCAGAATTGCAGAAACAGGTTCGCTGTTTTAGGGAGCGTTACAGCCATAATGCTCCTTGCATTACGACCGTAACATTCATTAAACTGGCGGACGTCTGTACAGTGATACGGGCGTAATGATCCATGCATTATGGTCGTATCAAGGGGCATTACGGGCGTAATGCAGTACATTACGACTGTAATGTTCCCGTTTCCACTGTTCAAGTTGTTGTGCGGTTCCTTTGGCGTTTCCCAAGCGTGCTAAGTCTATAGGCTTTGTGTTTAGCATGTTTTAGTCATGATAAATTGGTGTTTAGAGTCGTTAGTAATTTGGTTTCATTTGAGTAATTATTCAGGTAGTGATGTGACCGTGTACGGTATTGGTGATCGCTTTTGTTCGTGTGCTGGTTTAGCTTCAGGTGAGGGGTGTATACAATCCTTCGCTACCTTCCACCTCCATCTTTTCAGGCATTTGCCGTTCTTTTATAGACCTTTCTTGATACCTCTTTCTTTTACAGTTCATGCTCTGCTTAGTTATTTTATTGTTTGTTGTCCACTCGTATGTCTTCTTATAAGTTGAGTTATATTTACAGTGGGCCTGTTTCATCTTTTAATCATGATGTTTATCCATGATGAGTAATTTATGACTGGTTGGGGCCTTCTTTGTTCTTTTTCTTGGGAGTGGATTTAGAGGTATCATATGAGTAGTAGTGAGGTGGATGAGGAGTTATGGATTAATGATTTTAAGCCCGAGGGATATGTCTCCTTCAGGGGTCAACTTTGGCCATACGGGTTACCGTGTGTCGCAACGTCCTTGGGTCTTGTGCACGACCTGGACGGAGTCTGTCATGGGGGGCTAATCTGGTCGCCATACTAGTTTACACCCATGGTCAGGCGAGATATCCCATGTTTCTTGCACGAGCTGACATTTTTGGTAGACTTGGTCTACCTTAGTATCTTCATTCAGTGGTGGACTGCGGGTGCCGCCGATGGTGTTTGTGGTAGACTTAGGTACTACCTTAGTATTTATATGTGGTAGACTACGGTTGCTACCGTGAGGTTATTCATGTACGTGGTGAGACATACTGGTTCTTGAGATTTTGTGTCTGGTAACATGAGACAAACACTTGTTTGAGGATTCATGATATGAGTGTCGTATTGGACTAGTTTTCTGCTTTGCTGTTATTTCTGCTTTCTCATATCATGTGTCCTCCAGACTGATTATGTTGAGATGTTATGTTTTTTCATGACAGCTAGTATTTACTATATCTCCTGTTGGTGCATCTTTTGCTGTCATGAGTTTCTTCATATAGTTCCATGAGTTGTAGCCTATACCTGTAGTGGGTGGTCCCCTCCTGTTGTTACTCTAGTACCTCTACGCCGCGGGATAAGGTGCTAGGGCAGATATCTTATGTTTGACTTGGACCACTGCTACACGCTCATGGGACCCTATTATTGTTTATTCTTCATAGCATGACTTGATACTCTTTTAACCCTTTGTATACCCGCAATTGAACGGTTTTGCAGGTAAGTGATTGAGAGCTAGGAGGATGCGGCGGGGAGACAAACTTGCGGCCTCTTAGAATATGATCTGATGATTTTAGCATTTCTCGTAGTAGATTGTTTGAGATGTTGATTTGTAGTTCAATTTCCGCATGATTGTTTTCATTTGAGATTTAGTTCTACCATTCAGTTTTGGTTGGTCATGAGACCGTTTGATTTCACCCTAGTGTTACTATGATGTTTGATGGTAGGCTGTTTCTCTTGCTTTGGTCTAGTTTTTAGACCCCTGTTGCATGATTGGTTTGGTAGACTGTTTTGGACCTTTGGGTTTTAGGCTTGTGCGGGTCGTGGTAGGGGTCCACGGGTCGTACGTCGATCCACCCAGGGTGGGGTGTGACACCTGGACTCAGTGAGGAAGTAGCTGTGGTGGCCTTTCAGACGAGGTTGTGTCCTGGAGCCTTCATGGATGATCTGATCCTTTGACCGCCCCGAGATTTTAGAGAGCTGTTGCAGAGGGCCTGTGGTTACATGGCCTTCGAAGACCAGAACCGAGCTCGACCTGGTCTCGACTCTGCGTCCTTACGCAATCAAGAGTGAAAGAACGAAGCAAGACATGATGGATCAGGAATGCATGACCGTCAAGAAAAGAGGTCTTCTAGGCAAGACTTTCGGCCATGAAGATTTGATGTCCCAAGAAGAGACATTCCTCCATGGGTAGGGAATGAGACCCGAGTCTCCACTCCCTAGAATCCTCAACCCCTCCGAGCTGTGGCGCAAGTCCAAACACTGCCTACACCAGGGGCACATGCCAAGAAAGCTTAATGATGCGATTACCACAAGACCTTCGGCCACGAGACCGAAGACTGTCAAGTGTTGAAAAGCCGCCGAGATGCCAAGAACCGATCAGAGAACCAACAGGCACGAAGACCTCCCGCTGACAACTGCAAGCCACCCCCTCAGGTTAAAAGAGATCGAAGAAAGAGCCCAGATCCCAGCACCAAGAGGCCTCGGATCGGTGACAGGGGAGGATTTGTGATCAACGTCATTCATGGCGGCACCTCCAGTGGAGGAGACAACAATCGGGGCAGAAAGAGATACGCTCGTGGTGAGCACGTTGACTCCATCGCCAGCAGCTCCCGAGAGATTTCCGACCAATCTAATGTACCTTTGGTTTTCACCAAAGAAGATGAAGCTGAAGTGAAATATCCTCACTAAGATGCCATCCTGGTCACCACCCTGATCAAACATGAACAGGATCGAAAGATCCTAGTAGACAGTGGTAGCTCAGTAGACATCCTCTACTACGACGCCTATAAGAGACTGATGAAGGCACTTGGTATGAGATCTGACCAGCTTTCCGTCTCTGGGTTCACGGGGCACTCGATAAGAGCAAAGGAAAAAATCACTCTTCCCCTGACCGTCGGAGACACTGATGTGCGAACTATGTTAGATGTGAAGTGGTTGGTGGTGGATGTACCCTCTGCTTACAATGCCATCTTGGGCCGTCCCACACAGGTCAAGATGAGCGCCTTCGTCTCCCCCTACCATCTGATGTTGAAGTTCCCGATGAGAGGAAAGGTAGGGAAGATGTTCGGGGACCAGGAGGCCGCCTGACAATGCTATCTAGTCTCCTTAGACAACAAGGTCAAGCCTGGCGAACCATACGACAGTGAGGAGGAAACTTCAGGAGGCGTTCGCTGCGTAGAGGGCTCACCCGAGGAGAGGGCTCAGCCAGTGGAGCCTCTAGAAGAGAATTTCCTGGTAGAAGGAGACACAAGATCTGTTGTGCAAATCGGAACCCTGATGAAACCTGACTCTTGATTGCAACTGGTCTACTTTTTGAAGAAGAATCAAGATGTGTTTGCTTTGTCAACTGATGACATGGTAGGAATTAGCAGAAGTGTGATTGAGCATGCCCTGAGCACCAATCCGACCATCCGACCCATCAAACAAAAACACAGAAGACTTAGAACTGAGAGAAATGATGCAGTATAGGAGGAAGTTCAGAAACACCTAGACACAAAGTTCATCAGAGAAGTTCTCTACCCAGAATGGCTAGCTAATCCTGTCCTGGTGAGGAAACCCCACGGGAGTTGGACGATGTGCAATGATTTCACGGACTTAAACAAAGCGTGCCCCAAGGACAGTTATCCACTCCCAAACATTGACACACTGGTTAATGTTACCTCTGGACATGAGATGCTCAGTTTCATGGACATATTTTCTGGTTATCACCAGATCCGGATGAAGAAGGATGACGAAGAGAAGACTGCTTTCATCACTCACAATGGAACGTACTGCTACAAGATGATGCCCTTTGGCTTGAAGAATGCCGGGGCTACCTATGAGCGACTTGTGAATAAAATATTTACACCCGTCGTCGGAAAAAGCATGGAGGTGTATGTGGACGATATGTTGGTAAAGAGCGTCATGGAGAATGAACATGTGACGGCTCTAGAGACTGCCTTCACCATCCTCCAGAAGTACTCTATGAAGCTCAACCCGAAGAAATGCACCTTAGGAGTGACTTCCGAAAAGTTCATGGGATTCATCGTGACACAGAGGGGGATCGAGACCAATCTCGAGAAGATTCGAGCAATCATCGACATAGCTCCCCCTCGAAACATGAGAGAAGTCCAGCAGTTGACTGGTAAACTGGCTGCTTTGAGTCGGTTCTTGAGTCGATCTACCGACAAAAGCATTCACTGTTTCAAAGTGTTGCGCAATCCTAAAGAGTTTGAGTGGACTGCTGAATGTCAGAAAGCCTTTAAGGACCTGAAAACTCACCTTGCCTCTCCACCTCTGCTCAGTAAACCTGTACCTGATGAGACACTATACCTCTACCTCATCATTTCTGATTTTGCTGTCAGCTCAGTATGGGTGCGAGAATAGAACAAGATTCAAAAACCAGTCTACTACATAAGTAAGATGCTGAAAGATGCGAAAGAAAGATATCCTAAGGCAGAAAAGCTAGCCTTCACATTGATAACTGCCGCACGACGTCTGAAGCCGTACTTTATAGCACACCCCATTGTCATCCTCACTAATCAGCCCTTGAGATAGATCCTGGACAGGCCAGAGACTTCTGGCAGACTTGTGAAGTGGTCAGTAGAATAGGATAATTCCAGACTGACTACCAGCCGAGACCTGCAATCAAAGGACAAGCTTTGGCCGACTTCATCGTCGATTATGTGGAGTTCTCACTCCCACTAAAACCATCTCCTTGTTGGACCTTGCACATTGATGGATCGTTGGGAAGACAGGGGGGCGGAGCAGGTTTGGTGCTGACTAGTCCCGATGGAGTTGAAGTTAAATATGCTCTGTGTTTTAACTTCTATTTAACCAATAATGAAGCAGAGTACAAAGCTTTGATCGTCGAATTGAAGATCGCGGAAGAATTGGAAGTGCGAATGCTCCAGATCTTCAGTGACTCCCAACTTGTTATGAATCAGATGAATGACACATATGCAACAGGAAAAGATGCCATGATTAAGTTCAAGAAGTTGGCTGACGATTTGATGAAGAAATTTGAAAAGATCGAGATCACTCAGATTCCCAGGTCACAAAACGCCAAGGCTGATGAGCTTTCAAAACTGACATAGGCCCCACCGTCATAACTCGGCCGAACAGCGTTCATGGAGAGACTTCAGAAGAGCAGTTTAGACGCCACTCCTGAAGTGTTGGTCGTGGATCCTGAAAACCCAACATGGATGACCCCCATTGTTCAGTATTTGATAGACGGAACTCTCCGAGTAGACAAAGATCAAGCAAAGAGCCTCAGAATCAAAGCTGCAACGTTCCGCCTCATTAACAGAGTCTTGTACAAGTAGTTGTATCATCATCCCTATGCTCAGCGTCTGACCGAACAAGAAGATCAATATGTCATGGAAGAGATCCACTCAGGCGCTTGTGGGAATCATTAAGGTGGATCTACCCTGGCCAGAAAGGTCAGACTTCAAGGCTACTTCTGGCCAAAGTTGTAAGAAACAGCCGAAGACTTTGTCAAGAAGTGTAAAACTTGTCAAAAGTTCTCTAGCAAGCTACACCTCCCTTCCACTCAGCATACTCCCATCACTAGTGCCTGGCCTTTCACCATTTCGGATATCAACATTCAGGGGTCGTATCCCGCCGCGCCTGGAGGGAAGAAGTTTCTCATTGTGGTCGTGGACTACTTTACCAAATGGGTGGAGGCCGAGCCAACAACGTGTATCACGGGATCGGAGATAGAATCTTTCCCATGGAAAAGCATCATCTGTAGCTTCAGTGTTCCCAGAGCGGTCATCATCGACAACGGCACGCAGTTCGAAGGCCGAAAATTTGAAAACTTATGCAAAGTGTATGGGATCGAGCATCGCTATGCCTCAGTGGCCTACCCGCAGTCCAACGGTCAAGTAGAAGTGATGAACAAGACGTTGCTTGAGGGACTTAAGACACGTGTCGGAAAAGCCAAGGACGATTGGGTTTAGGAGCTGCCAAGTATTCTGTGCGCCTATCGAACAACTCCCCGGACTACCACCGGAGAGACTCCCTTTAATCTGGCCTTTGGTGTAGAGGTTGTCATACCTGTGGAAATTGGCATGCACTCATTCAGGGTTAATCATTTCTCAGAGGCCGAGAATGAGTCTAAACTCGGAGACTTCCTGAACGCAGTAGAGGAAAGAAGAGAACAAGCAGCACTCCGATTGGAAGCCTACCAGCTGAGAGTTGCATGGCTCCACAACTCCAGAGTCAGGAATCGCAGCTTCAGAGTGGGGGACTTAGTTCTTCGGGATGCAAAATTCAAGGGTAAGGATGCTCCCACTGGAAAGCTGGCACATAATTGGGAAGGACCGTATGAGATCAACGAAGAGGTCCGACTCGTAACATATCGGCTCAGAACTCTGGACAGAAGGGACATCTCCCACACATGGAACATTGCACATCTCTGAAAGTACAATCAGTAATTTAGTTCTCTTTTGTACTCCTTTCCTTTCCTGATTTTAGCATTCCTGTATGTACATATGCTTTTGCAAAATTTTAATAAAATTTGTGGCTGACTTGAGCGTCGGAGGGGCACCCGAGGTTAAAAACCTTGGGACCCTGCTGACAAGTTTACTACATAGCACAAGCCCCAGGACATACAAGATTTCTCTATCCGTTTGCGATGGCGTCGATATTACATTTCCAACCCATGCCTCAACACAACCGCTGAAGTTCTCATTTTTGCAATATGAGGCCCTCGGTGATATTCTCTCACCTCTCACTCATTTCTTTTCAAACATAATATAACGATACACAGAACATGGCGAAGTAAGGATTTTTTCTCACGGAATAAAACTAACTGGACCTGTCTCTCATCTGTTAACAGCGTCAGGCGGAGGCAGGCCCGTCCCGCAGTAAGTATAAGCCGGCTCATGTAGGCTTCTCTATCTCAGTGGTCCCGTCTGGGTGACCTGGATCCCTCAGGATAGGTATGTCCGCGCCACTGAGTCGGGTCTTCTCCACAGAGCAGAATCCCGCTTCCGCCGAGTTTCTCTAAAAAGCATAATCACCTAGTCGTCCCACAGTGAGAAGAAGTCGATCCTCGTCCGCATCTCTATCTCAGTGGTCCAGCTTAGGTGACCTAAAGCCCTCGGGCCAGGTATGTCCGCGCCACTGAGTCAGGTACATGTCTAACAGATTCAAATATTCAAGTGCAGGTATCGAAGTAGGTAAGACTTACCCAACCTCTTAACGCACCCGTTACTCTCAACGGTTCCCCTCACCCATTGTTTCCAACGGTTTCATCCCCATGTAAACTGGGTCTATCCCGTCTCGGATGACCTTCCAACCCCGTGTAAGCCGGGTCTACCCCGCCTCGGATGACCTTCCATCCCTGTGTAAGCCGGGTCCACCCTGTCTCGGATGACTTTATTCCCGTGATATGGTTCGTCCCACATGGAAGACTATAAGTCGGGTAGCTCCCGCATGATTATATAGGAGCTGAAACCGCTCTCACCGTCAACTGGCTGACTACCAAGTCTCGGAGTTCGCCAGAAAGACACGATTCCAGTTAGACGGTAACTGAGTTTATATTTCAAGTTATCTCACATAACTCACTTAATTGTGCCTATTATTGCCACTATTATTATATTTCTAACTCTTAAGTTGAGATATAAAGAAGGAGATGGATAACAAGACATCGCAGGTAAACAAAGGTTAGAACTTCATTGAATCAAAAGGGGGTTACATAAAAAATCAGGACACCCTGTCTCTCTCAGACATACCTCGGAGAGAGGAACAAGTGCCTGGATCCTTAAATAAGAACATTTACAATGTAAAGACAAACAGAAGAACAGAAAAGCGATAAAGAAAAGAAGAAGAAATAAGCGCTAAGTTAGCAATCACGGGTTCGCCAAATCCTCTTGGTCTGGGTCCACTGGATCATCTTGCAGGGGTATCTGCACCCTCTCGCTCTCATCTCCCAACTGTTGGCCCATCGTATTCTCACCCCTACCAGCTGTTGGAAGCTCTCCCTCCTCAGAACCAAATTCGGCTCGTGCAAGAACACGGTACTCTTGCTCTCTTTGAGCCAGAGCTCCAGATTGATCTAAGGTCACATCGAAGGTATCATCACCTAGGAGATCAACGAGGCTTGTCTCATGGCTTAGCAGGGTCCCGGAATGACCGGGCACAACAAAAGTGGAGGCTGCGGTCAATTCTTCAACCTCAGGCAGAAAATAAGCTTGGCCATCAGCAGTAAGTCCAACACCTTCACATCTTATCAACTCTTTCAACAAGGCGTTCACATCCAGATCTGGATGTCGAGCCTTGGCGCACTGAACTCCATCCTAGAATCCCATCGCCCAGGTGCCCTTAGATGACTCGTACACACAGTCCCTCGGTGCTGGGGTCGCCAGCCACTCATCAATCCAGCTATCAAAATATGTGGCGTGGATGCTCACCAAGTCCTCCTTCTCCTTATTCTTCCTCACCTCCAGTTCCAGCTCAGCCTCTCTCAAGTGCCTCTCAAGAGAGCCCCTCTGAGTCCTCACTGCCGCTGGCTCAGTATCTGCTCGCTCATCTGATAGATTAAGTTTTGATGATACTATAGATTTTGTTTGATGATGTTGTAGATTATAGGGGGAAATTGATAAGTTTGTAAATTGAATGTTAGGATTTTTCTTGACTAGTATAAAAGTTGCATATAGCAACTTTACTAGGTTAAGTTTGATGTTCCAGTTGAGGAGAATCCAGTCGAGGCATGATCTAACTGATATAAGATCCAACTAATAGAAGACCCAGTTGACAGTAGATCCGGTCTACAGTTGATCCAGTTGACAGAAGATCCAGTCTATAGTAGATCCAGCAAAGGAAGATCCAGTATACAGTAGATCCAGCAGATAGTGATCCAGCTGATAGTTGGTCCAGTGGAGAGCAGATCCAGCTGATAGTAGTTCCAGCTGAGGAAGATCCAGTTGACAATAGAAGAAGTCTACAGTAGATCCAGTCTACAGTAGAATCAGTTGATATAGATCCAATCTACAATAGAAGCAGCTGATAGTAGTTCCAACCAAGGAAGATCTAGCTGATAGTAGAAGCAGTTGATAGTAGAGGCAGTCTACACCGTAGCAGTCTACAGTGGAACCAGCTGATAGTGAATCCAGCTGATAATGAAACCAGTTGACATTAGATCCAGCTGAGAATGCAAGTAGTTGACAATGCAAGCAGTTGACAGTGCAAGCAGTTGATAGTGGAAGCAGTTGACAGTGATCCAGCTGATAGTGGAGCCAGCCTACAGTGAATCCAATCTATACAAGACCAGCTGATATTGAGGCAGTTTACGATTTGCAAAACCTAGTGTTTTCGAAGCCGAAGTAAAAAGAAGCATGCCACGTGTCAAAAAGAAGAATTGCACAGAGAAGAAGCATTTGAAAGATTGAAGGACTGAAGCTGTTGAAGCAATCCAAGGGGTTGTGAAGGAGCAGACAGTGTAGTGGGCAGTTGAAGATTCAACATCGAAGGAACTACATTGGGTTTACAGTGTCTTATCACTGTA
>JAOWBR010221487.1:0-17532 GCA_028571145.1 Dionaea muscipula
ATTATTTATTTTTCTTTCATATCTCATTATATAATTTATCAAATATATAAATATTATGATCAAAATTCATAATTTTTACGAGGAACAAAATGAATCTAATATTGATATAATTTTTATTTTATTTTTTATTAAAAAATTATATAAAATGCACGATATGATACATGACACAAACACAACACGACTCGAGCACGAGGACTAATAATTTTTGTGAAGGTAAACGCAAATATAATAATATTTACCGTGCCAATGACACGGCTAATTAATTTCTAGTCATATTACATGCAACGAGCATGAGCCTGCCTCACTTGTCATAAGCAAATTAAGATCAGAAAAGGATGAGGCAGAGAGAGAAGCAACATAGAAGGAAAATGGAAACTCGATAGAGTGACTTCTCCGCTTGCATCTCCTGCCTCCTCAACCTCGCACTACTGGTGCTAGTCCCAACAAGGTAGTACGAGTTAGGGGGCGTCGCATACAAACTTTGTGAGGATCCAAACATCCGTGCATACAACATCTCTCCAACCATTTCAGCCACCGGCTGAAGAACATTAGTAACCGGGCGGTCACGGTCACGGTCACGGTCACGTCCTCCTCCTAACAACAAAGATGATGAAACCGTATCTTCTTCGTCATCTCCATACGAGGGAGACTGATACGGCGGCTGACCACCCTGGTAAGGGTTGCGGTATCGAAGTTGATGACCGGGTTGAGATGCAGCAGCAGCAGCAGCAAGCAGAGCTCGCGTCCCACAAGCTGGTGGTCTCGGCCTCGGGGGTACAAAGGTAGCCACAGCCACCCCATTACCATTAGGCAGCTTAGCTTCTTCCTGGGCCGTGTTGCTCGGCAGTGGCGTCTGGCCCCGTCCATAGAGCGGGACCAAAGTCGTATGAGATATTTCAGCCTTGCAAACCGGGCACTGAGGATACTCATCCGAGGCAAGAGAAGAAGCACTTTGGATGTGAAACCATTTGTAGATGCACGGCCAGCAGTATAAGTGACCACAAAGGGTGACTACTGGGTCTCGTGCAAAGTCTAAGCAAATGTTGCAGTCAAAACAGCCATCAAGAGGGTGGTCCGGCTCAGTCGGCATGGTCGAGGTACTTAAACTTTTGGGTTTGCGGCGAAACCAGTGCCTGAAGGCCATGCACTTCCCTCTGCTAGAAGATCTGAGGAGGATCACACAAAGTAATTAACAGAGCCAGATTCCCTCGTTTCGCTAGGAAAATTTTCCAAGCATCAAAGAGCATTTCATTTTCAACCAACTAAATATGCATGAGAAAAAAGGATGGAAAAGCAAACAAATAATTGAAGACATTCATTTCAAGCACTCAAAAAGCATTTCAAATATCAATCCGAAAAGAGGGCCTAGCATAGTAGAGCAGCCAGCTCCACCATGGTCCAGGGAAATGGGATGGTCCCAAGTGGAATAACTAGCTTTCAATCCTCTTTTACATGTTTCCAATACATGCCAAATGCATTTTGACTACACACACTTCATATTCAAAATATCCACCTCTAAAAGGGGCATAAATCCAAAAGCACTTATAAATTGCATATGATCTTTTGTATTCTCTCTATATTTAGTCAGAGTCATAGGTTGCATCTTTTGTTTCTACTGTGCATACACCATTAGTGTAAACCTTAAAAGGCACAAACACAAATAACGTTTGTTTTCTCGCTCGAGTCGTTTCGGTTGGTAATACCGAGTGTGATGGCCATGTCCAAGTTGTCCAAGTTGTCATAGAGTATCTTAGACATTGACTTGAAGAGAAGAAGTGAAGATTTCAAATAAGTACTGACCTCATTTCGTGCTAAACAGAAGCAAATAACATACAAATGAAGGTTACATGAAGAGAGTCATCTCCTTGAAAAGAGTTGCTTCAGAATCAGTACAGAGGAAGCAGTAAAGAATTGCTAGGTCAAATGCTCACCCAAAAACAAACTGAAAACAAGCAGAAAAAGATGCCTTCAACTATGCGACAATGCAATAAGCAGTTCATTTCCGTCATGAAACTGCACATCAGAACTCTCCATGTTTTATCTATTTGAACCACGGAATGATTATTTTGTCCATTTCTCAAATATAACCTTATCATGGAGAAAGCTATGCACAAGATAAGGAATAAGAAAGGAATAGTACAAACATACAACGAAGAGAATCCAAAAGCAAGTCAGGAAAATAAGGAGATCTGCACAAAGGCATGGCATAATTAAAAGAGAAGCTTGACATACTTATGAAAAGGAAAAGTATCAGAAAAATATAGCTACATGCTTCAAATCACATTCACAGGGTAAAGTATATGCTAGTAGAAGATGTACAATATATGAATGTAACGTTCAATAAATAATATAGCTCCACTAGTAACAATAGCAGCAGCAACAACAGCAACAACAACAACAACAACAACAACAACATGATCATTTCTCATTGGATGGAGTCGGCCACATATATCCATAGGATATACACACACAAGATCCAATAATAATAGTACGTAGATCGTCGGCTACCAAACACTCATTGTCCTAACAGGCTAACCTAAGCAAAATATAATAATAGATAGACATATAGCTTCGCTAGTAGCATAGGGAAATAATAACAAGAAAAGCAAGGAAATGCAAGACATAGTATATATTCGATCATATTATACTAAGCAATAAAGTGGTAAGAAGAGTAAAATGACAAGAAAATGGGAGATAAAGATAACCATGATATATGGAAATAAATAGCCATGTGGACATCAATAGAGTATAAGGGGAGGCGTAAATGAAAAGAAGCATCTCAGGACCACACAGTAATGTTTATTGGTTCATTGTGCTTCACAATTCTACTCATAATTTCATAAATAGGTTTGGGCAATGCCCTGCACGTTTTTGTCAGTCTCCTCTGAGAGAAATTCAACATGGAATCCTAGAGAGGTTAAAAGCTGCATAGCAAGCTAAAAGTACAACGCCGATTAACTTCTAGGAATACCAAATAGATGGCATTTAAATCAAGATGGGCCATCTCTTCACTGTGACTAGTTCAACCTTGCAACCTAACATATGGCATTACATTTATAATCTGCCAGCTAGGCAATTAAATATTTTTGCTGTAAAGTAGCTGAGTTTGGAATTAGTCACATCCCACAACCTGAGGATAACAACAACAACACGACCACTTCCCACTGGATGGGGTGGGCCACACGTATCCGTAGGATACACATACACAAGATCCGATAATTTTTATGTGTTGACTATCGGCCACCTAATACACACTGTTCTATTCTAATTAGAGAATTATGCTTGAGCAAACAAAGAAACAAAAATATATAGCAATAACAATAACAATAAACAATATCACAATATATAATAAATAAATATCCAATGTAAGGCTCGCTGATGCTAATAAATAACAGTGTATGAGAATGCATAGAAACACAGCAACAAAGGTCACAGATATAAGCAAAACGGCGACTTAGACACCTGATAAATCACAAATCCAATAATTACACTATACTTCAATAATTATGTACCAACATAACAAGACCACAACATGAGGATAAGTAATCAAATTATCTTTTCTACATTATATGAACTAGTCAATATTTAAAGTTTCCTCGACTTGCTATACTGCAAATTTGAGCTCAATATGCCCACTTCAAACCACATAATGCTCCTTTCACAAAGGGCAACTAAACATTTTACGAGGAAAAAAAGAAAATCCTGCATGAAAATACACTAATGGAGAACATCTTCAAGACAAGACTCAAGGCTATGGATACTTGTTTACAGAATCTCTTTCCACACAATCTTATTCGTCTGTCTTTTTTTTTTCTTCAATTGAATGTTGCTCTTCCTTTTCAAATCAGAACAGCAAAATCAAGCAGCCTCTATATTGGCTTCTATTGACTAGGGTTTCAAGTTTCAACGGCCATTATCAATTCCAGCCACAGAAGGAAAAGATTGATGCCACCCCCAAAACAAAGACAAACATGCAAACAATTTTATAACACATTTAGAATATATATACAGCATACAAGTATCAATTCCATTCAAGATCTTGCTTCTACATCATTTGCGATATTTTACGTAATTATATCAATCTTTCCTTCTTCTTTTTCCTCACATACTCTATCCAAAATTTGCAATGAAACAAGAAAACCTAAAAAATTTAATAGAAGGCCAAAGAAAACACGCAATCTACAGTTCCCGGTGATCCAATGTTTCCATGGTATCAATCTGTGATAGACATTGCTGGTCTTATTTCACCCCCCAAAATTGAAATGTCAATTCTCACGGATTACGCCATTTCTCGACTGTACACGGAAAGGAGAAGGAACCCGGAGCGAGGAGAAAGAGCGAGAGAGAATGATGCGTACCCGTAAATGGATAGAATTCGAAAAACGGAGCGACCTCCTTGTAAACTGCTTGGTTCTGTTTTTAATATTAGAGCCTCTTCAGAGAGAGAGAGGGGCTTCAATGGAGGTTCTGGGTAGTATCTGGTGATCGAGAGAAGTGAGAACAGAGGTAGAGGTTTGAGAGATTAGGCCTTCAATCAGCCATTAATGGCTGAGGAGGATCTTGAGAGGAAAAAAAATGCCTGCATTTTGTCACCGCAAAAAGGAACAAGCAAAATTTTATAAAAATGATGGAAACACAACCCAACAAAAATTGAAAAATGGTTAGATTTATTGTACTATGCAAATTTATCGAGCTTTTATCACAGCTCAATACTAAAAATTTTATTTTCGTCGGCTCACAATTTCTACAATAATGAAAAAATAAAAAAATAGCAAGTGTAAATTAATAAACAATTATTATCACACTATTAAGTTATTTGGAGTATGCGAAATACCAAACGTAACTTGGTGTTCCAACATCAAATTCACGTGTCAGAGTGGTCGTTGTGGGACATGGTAATCCTAGATGAATCTATATTATAATATATAAATTAGTTTAAATTTTTTTTCACTTTTCTATCAATTAAATTCGTATCACCTATATTTTTATATATTTTTCATCCTTAGAGCATCTCTAACCCAGGTGATATATATATATATATATATGAGATTGTAAAATTCATAACTACCATTATACAGTCAAAAGTTTGAAAAGATGAAGTCTAACTGTGGTGTTATTTGTAGTTGTAAAATACAACTTTTGAAGTTGAGGATGTAAATTTACATCCAAATTCTTGATGTTGGAAAAAGAAAAGAGGGAAATTAATGATAGTTGGGATTCCAATTCATGGTTTGAATCCAAAATTTTTACAACCCCTACTTTACACTATTCATGGTTGTAAAATACAAAAATACAACCCATTTTACATTTTTTCCTTAGAGATGATGCTCTTAGATTAAAATATATCAACGACTCATATTAATTCGCCTTTTTTTTCCTCATCCTCCTCCTCCTCCTCCTCCTCTCTCTCCCTCCCTCCCCAGTCCCCCTCTCCCCTCATTCTTTCATATCACATAATATATATTACACAACCTAATATTTATTTTTGTATCATATCGTTCACTATACAATTTATCAAATATAAAAATATTATGGTAAAAATTTATAATTTTTTACGATGATTAAAATGAGTCTAATATTGATATAATTTTTATTCTATTTTTATTAAAAAATTATATAAAGTACATGATATGACATGTTCACGTGCACGGGCACGAACACGGCACAACAAAAGCACGATAACAAATAATTTTTGTGAGAGTGAATCAAACTGTAAGATTGTTGACCGTACTAAAGAGCAATTTTTAATAGTAAATATGTATTGATATTATACATTTTTATTGACCATATATGTGATATTCATTAACCACACTTAGGGTATTCAAACATTGTCTTCCACCGGCCGGACGTTTAGGGTTTAGGGTTTAGGGTGTTTAAAGCCCTCAATTAACCCGTCACAAATGAATGCCAAATAAATGAGTGATTATGCCCCAGACAAGGGTGGGGCACTTACACGCCCAAGTTTCGCGGTTCGTCGTGATGTTTAAGGTTGGTTCAGTCTAGGATGAGCAATCTAACGATCTCAAAGAGTGAGGGTGTAGTGTTTTTAGTTAGATCGTCGGAGTTGTGGGACAATATATGTACTGACTAGCTCTCGACGATTTAGACACGATGTTGGCCAGAGCGGTTTGTTGGAGGTTGTAACAAGATCGAGTGCATGAAGGCGGTTAAGGGACAATCAAGTAGCTAGATGCATGGACATGAATGTGGAGTGCGATCAAGAGTGGTTGACGTCAATCCTGTGCATGCACGTCGTGTTTTGTAACCATCCTAGAATTATGTTCTATTTATACTAGAAACCAAACTTTATGTTATATATTTCCCTAAGACCATATCTTATACTTTATATTATTACTTTTATATCAGCCATCAACAATAATAAAAGTAATAACCATATGATTAATTCTACATATTAATTTTATATTACTTGATAATATGCACATATGTATGTAAACATATCATATCATATGTTATATTATTTCTAAATGTCCATAAATACTGTATGATTTGATCACTTTATATAGGACATATATTCGAATAGTCGACTTATACGACATTATATGTAAGCTCAGCTTATGATATTCTTATAGTAGGGCAGGGCGAAATCTACTCTATAAAAGCAGTACCTTTGGTCATTCGATCCCTGGTTCATTTCTGCACTCGGACGAAGGGAATAACGACAGTAGTTTCACTAACGTAGATATTGAGTCAGATACATCATACATATGATCAAACGTGAATTGAAAGTAAGGATATATATTGTATGAATTGTGTTGATGATCATGATTGATTAGCTAGTTTAACTTATTAATGTATAAGTAGACATATAAATTGATATCACGTTTGAATGACCATCTCTTCCCAGTAGTGAGGTCGGCCATATGTATTCCATCCGTAGGATATATGGAAGGTATGCTAAGGTGTATATATATAATTTTTTGATATTGACATGTAAAATTCAATATTATTAAATTTAATAAATATAAATTTTGATACATGTATAATTATGTGATTACGTGGATAAAAAAATTTTAAAAGTATAAAAATATAATTTTAAAATTAAAAAATTGTGAAAGAGTAGTAAAATGCAATTAAAAAAAAACCAAAAACAACAATAAAGAAAACAACAAAAGATAATTAAAAAAAAAGTATTTTGTCAAGTGGGGGAAATACTTTTGGGAGGGTCGGGGGAAATCAATTTCCATTCGATATTGATTAAAGATTTTATAAATCTAATTAAAATCTTATTAAGTAGCCTTTAGTTAGCAAATTCGAAAATAATACGGGTATTAAAGTACGGGTAAATTGAATTAGTATGTAAATTTATCTACAAAATGCGTATTAAATGCGTATTATACGGATATATAATACGTCATTTTAAAATACGCGAATTTTACTAACAGAGATTAATAGCCTAACCAAGCATTAACTATATATACCTCTCTCCACTCTCCCACACTCAATCTACCTCCTTTCCTTCGTTTTAATTTGTATGGTTGTTGATTTGGGGTGATTTTCGGTGCGAGGGATTTTGTTTGTCGATGCCGGAGCCATCGGGCACACGGCTTGCTAGCCCGTGATCTGAGGATTTTGTGGACACGGGTTAGCTGGTCTGCATGTGTCTAGCCGCTGAATGATTTACATGACGAAAGTTAATACATATTGATTTGTGTATGCATTTTATTTGCAACATGTTAATTGATATTGGACATCATGACATGTTAGATGTTTTCTATTTGCTTAAGCTCACGTATAATGAGATTTGTATGGTTGTTGATTTGGGGTGATTTTCGGTGCGAGGGCTTTTGTTTGTCGATGCCGGAGCCATCGGGCACACGGCTTGCTAGCCCGTGATCTGAGGATTCTGTGGACACGGGTTAGCTGGTCCTGCATGTGTCTAGCCGTTGGGTGATCTACATGACAAAAGTTAATACATATTGATTTGTGTATGCATTTTATTTGCAACATGTTAATTGATATTGGAAATCATGACATGTCAGATGCTTTCTATTTGCTCAATCTCACGTATAATGAGGACGAGGACGCGGACAAGTCACCTTTAGGGCAACAGCATCAGCACTTGACAAGGGGACAATGATTTCTCATGGAAGGTTCAATATGTATCTCATGATTTGTATGGTTGTATACTTTATTTTCTTATGTATTGTTAAATTAAAGTCAAGAAAAACATGCTTCTACATGCGTTTTTTAGAAACAAGAAATGATATGCTTTACTTACCGAAAAAAATAAATGATATGCTTTTTATAAAAAATATTTTAAGTAAGATTAGTACACATGTTATAATCATGACCATTATATATATTTTAACAAGCTTCTACATGCATTTTTATCACATTTTGTATGAGAGATTCCTAGGTAGGAAACTCCTGTCACAATTAGACATATGCCACCATCCAATCCAACACACGGCTATGGGGATGATGGGAAGCTCGGGGCCGGAGGCCCGCACAGTGGCCTCAGCATCTGCTGGTGTTTGCGGTGTAGAGAAAGACAGTTGATATAAATGATATATTGACGTTAAGCCTAACGAAACACAATACACCTTTAATACGCATCCCGTTCATATATTTTGTTTGCTCCCGTATTAACTAATACCCAAATATATTGGTTTGGCAATATATAACCCCATGTTGGCTAATACAGGAGCCTTTATGCAGGAGCCAATTAAGGCCTAAGGCTCACCACTGATTTCAACTTCTTTTTCCATTTGATGGAGCATACTGCAGAAATTATACTGGCTTAAATACCAGCAACGAACTGCCCTTTGAACAAAATTCGCAGAACAATTTATTTGTAACGTAATTTATAGCATATATACACATACACAACCAAAATTAAAAAAAATGAATGCAAAATCCTTGAGGGGAAAAAAATAATGAAGTAAATCTTTTTTTTTTTTTTTTTTTAAATCACCAAGTTATATAACGCTCTTCATCCACAATGCTACGCTACCCAACCCCGATTGCTGGGAAAGCAGCAGAATATATATATATATATACTCTGCGGCCGTGACAAAATTTTTGTTTTTCTAAGTCAAGTTATTGTCCGTACCCCCGGCAGCAACTTTTCGATTGCGCCTCCTGCCCCTTCCACGTCTGGACGGAGGTCTTTTGTTTGCGGTCTTCTCCTGCATGCTCCCGGTCACTGGTGGTGGCGGGGATGGAGGTGGAGGTGGCGGCCGAGGAGGCGGATTTTGAACAGCTCTAATAGGAGGGGCCATGTGCTCTAAAATATCCCTATGATATCCCTGCAAGAAAGAGACCAGCAAGCGTTGAAAAGATGAAGACTTCACATATTATATATCCAACTAAGGCATTTGCATTTGAATAATAACAGTTTACCTGAACAACAAAGTTGCGGCGTTCACAGTCCAAGAACATACCGACGTTCCAACTTACCTTTGACCTAATCTTATCGCGGACAGTTGAAAAACTTAGCTGGTCTCGAGAGGTAAACCGGTCAACCTCATTGAACCAAAGACAAGTAAAGAGATTTGATATAGGAATATGCTCCCGGATTATTACACATCCTTCTGGGACATCTGTAAGGTAAGGCCACGGTAAGCAGATTATCACGACATTGCTATACATCGCTATATATGTCAGCCTATTGTTATAATTTGTTCAAACCTAATCTTCTGACTAGGTAAGAGCAGTGCGTGTTAGGTAGCCGATAGCCAGCCAGCGCACTATAAATATATTTATATCTTAACAGGAGGAAATGAAATAGAGGGAGCTATGCATACCGCTTATAATGGGGAGCTTAGCATTTGAATACGGGGTCAGACCCTCCTTACGATAGAAATCAATCTGGAAATCAATGGATGCGTTATCATATTTTGCAGCAGCTTTGTTAGCCTCGGCTTCCACAAAGACATCAAAGCGTCTATAATGCTTAGAAATTGCAAAACTGACATTTTGCCTCCACAAGAATCTGCAATATAAATAAATTTAGGACAACACTAACAGAAGATTAATAAAAGCAGAATGAATGTCTTTGTTGTTTTTTAATTTTTTATTTTTTTCCAAAGGGCTCAAAGCACACAAACTAACTGGCCCGAACCCAGACATGAGCAGCAAGTGTAGCCACAGATGAAATTTTGTACCAAAAGAGAAACTTTACCATCTCGAAGTCACCCACTTATTCAACAGGTTTACTGAATTTGTAGATAAAAAAAATACAAGAACAAAGCCCGAGTTACCAAGGTGTTGTTTGGTTTGTTTTGTCTTTAGGTTTTGGGTTTGCATTTTGAGAAAGAGAAACCAGTGTAAGTTCATGCTAAAGAAAATTTGTAACATCTTCCATTCATTACTTCTCCTCTTGTCTGTCAAAGAAAACCCGAAGGAAGAGTGACTAATAAGTTTTAGCAACGACGACGGATATTTTTCAACAATTGGGTTGTCATCTCAGGAGTTAAGGCTCCAAGGGACCAATATATTCAACAGGTATAGAGAATTTGTAGGTAAAAAGCAAGAAACAAGCTCGCGTTACTAAGATTGTGATACTACACAAGATTCACAATGTTGAAAGCAGGATCACCCTCGACCAAAACTATCCTTATATATATATATCAAATTTAGGATACAAATTTACCACCTGAATCGCTTCAGCAACAAAACAAAATAGAAGTCCCACATAATGCAACCAGAAAATTGATAGTTAAGTCCGCTCTAATATTTATATGGCGAGGAAGCCATGACAGATTGTTTAAGTGATTGAGTTCATATTCTATCATCAGAAAGACAGAAGTCCCGTTCGAGGTATTTCCAGGTGAGATAATTTCTTAAGTATTCCCAGAAGCATCGCTTTACGAAAAAAATTTATAAAAAAAAATTGCATACACATAGGAAGAAACTGGAGGAAGCATCAAATCACCTTTCAAGAATTTGATATGGATCCACAACAAGCTCAAGTTTCCCATCCATCCATATAGAATAGCGAGCATTTGGAAATAATCTATGCAGTAGAAGCTTTGGAATCTGCCATATTTGCAATTGGAGTGAGTTAAAAAGGAGATTACAATACCCTACAAGCTCGACTACAATAAGCTGGCAAAAAGCCGCATATGCTAAAGAAAGCACAAGGTTTTCCTACAACTTGTTTCTATACATTCCAAGCGACGTACATACGTAGCAGCAAGTACTTGGAAACAACAAATAGTTGTGTTAAAGAAAATAGTCGATCTATCATCATAGTATGACACTTGTGAATGCGTATAAATCCCAGAGTGAAAACAATCATCGACGCAAACAGCATGTTTTTTACTGCAAACAGAAAATTCAAGACACTAGACCAGACAGCAAGCCCCCTCATCAACAATTTCAATCCCTCTAAACGAAAATAGGAAGAGATGGGACTTTTAGTCATCTCAATTTAGTAAAGGAAGTTTACCTTTCCATTCCGTCTTGGATCGGCATAGGGAAGATTACGAACAAGAACAATTCTCCATAGGCCAACCTTGCTTCCATTCAGTACAGTAGTATTCCTCATATATTCTTCTGTTTCTTCATCCAAAAACATAAAGAAACAGACATTCTTTTGAGCAGCTTCACTAATGTTCTTGGGTTGCCGCAGCAAATCAAAGTTTCCTGGCAAAGTTGGTCCGGATTAAATAGTTAGCCTGTCATAAACTATGGGATAAACGGTCCGAAATCCATTTAGTTAACACAAAATACCAAATATGGCTGATGCAACAACAATTCCATGGCATTGCTCCATATCATAGAGGTCGGCATCATTAATATTGAATCCAGTCCCATGCCCAGGCCTAGTTCCTCTGACAAAGCTGGCAGAAGCAGAACATTTGCAGAAATTCTATGAGAAGTGTACTTTTATGTACTGATATGCATGATAAAATCGTTGAGTTTTAGAAGACGAAACAGATGATACTTGAAGTTGAAGGTGACTTCACAAAGAAGAAAACAAATAAACACATACCCACAGTGCACATTCATCGACTCTTTTATGTCAAAAGAATCATTCCTCTGTTTTAGAGTAGGGTATCCACCAAAATCAGAGCCTCCGAACTCATTTTTTGATGACTGTTCCCCGTGGATATAAGTTAAATTACGAAGCACAGGAGAGTAAGATGGTACATTTGGCATCAAAGCTATTGCTTGCTCGACAGGAAGATAACAGACTGCACATGCTGAAAACAAAACCGGGTAACATCCGAGTGAAAATGTTACCATTTTGCATAAGAAAATTCAAATTGATCATGTTCCTTCTGACCAAAAAACTAGATAATTCATATCAAGGTACTACACTGGTTTTAGATAACTTACGTCGCGGTCCAATCCTTTTTCTATCGGCTGGTGGAGGAGGAGGGAATGCAAATTTTTTACAAGGATTTCCAAGGGGAAGCACATAGCCTGTGAAGTACGGTGGACTAGCATTTTCCACAGATTGTTGCGCAGCATACTGTCCACTATGATTTTGCACCTCAATTTCCGGTCCAGACGTAAATAATGTTTCCAAATCAATAGTCGTTCTGTTACTAAGGCTAATATTAGGAGAACGATCAATCCCTGGTGTATATTCACCTAAAAAAAGGAGAGAAAAAAAGGAACAATTATATTTATAGCACTTGTGCTGAGGCTTTTCCATCAGCAGCACCATAAATCCAAAAAATGTGAATAATTTACATAATTAATAAAGCAACATTCGGTGTTGCTACAGGATGCTTAAAATTCAAAGGCAATGTTTAAAGAGCAAGGCCGAGGTAATTGCCTCCATGGCATGAAATCAACTTGGGTTTCAAAACAGCAATGCCTAACAATAACATAAAAGGACTAATAAGGAGACTCATATACATTTAGATGGTTTAAAGGACATTTCAAACTCAAACTTCCCGATAACTGCAAATCACCCCACAGCCCGAATTAGTCTAGAACATTGTACCACTTAGGTGGGATTGACTACATGTACAATGGGTCCTTTTGGTGCTTTTCAGCTCCAATAATTAACAGACCACTTTGCTAACTATATGTCACTGCACCATACATGCCCATTTTCTTAGAGCGTGTTTGCATCCTTTCAAGCTAAACTACCTCCATACCTTCCATTCCAAGAGCTTTTCTTAAATATTGACTACCCCAACTTTTTCTCATAATACCTCAATCACAAATGCTATCTCCCTCGATATAACAACATTTCTATCTCATATTTTTCATCTCTCTCACGACCACCTTTTCAGATTATTTACGCCTCAGCATTCAACTCACTAGCATGGTTATCCTATAACCTTTTTCCTTTAACCCTTGAGCATCATGCTTCAATCAACAATAAAAAATTCAACATGCCATGTAAGTATCCTGAATTTATCCAGCATTACCTCATGAAACGCCCTATCTCTCTAGTATAACCACACACCCATCTCAACATTTTCAGTTATAGCTATTGCAATGTTTTTAATGTATTGATACTTCAACAATCTACAACATATAGCATGGTTTGTATGAATGCATCCTATTATTACGTCGTTTAAACTTGAGCAATATGCTTCAAAGCACAAAGAGAGAATCCAGTAGGCTAAGCAAATGAAAGTTATTACTTATTATTATCATCCTTAAGAACGTTTACCAAGCTTAAAGGATGTCGTTCATTGACTGTTTCAACAACTTCATGTTGAAAGTATCCCTTCCCTTCAGCAGAGTCTGATTAATCAGTAATGGCATCAAAATCAAAATGGTTAAAGACAAGTAACCTTCACCAAAAATGAAGAGTATCTGCATACAAGAAGGTCTAGCCCCGCAATAATTGACATCGAGCATCATTCAAGATTGTGAAGCACTCCAAACAGGTCTAGGTAGGAAAAGGTAATATTCTCCAATCGTCCAACTCTCAACCACCAACTTGGTATAGAATGGCATAACAATCACCGGTCCCGAACGATATGTAAAACCCCTATGCAAGACACCCTTGGGTAATTCCACTCCGCCACTGCCACAACGTCAATGGTATGAATTGCAGTCTATAATAGCATTTGATCATATTTATCATAATAGATTTTAATGTGGCAGACATTGTGTTATTATCATGAAGTTTTCCCCTCGTTGCTTCTGTCAGAAAAAAGTCAATTCATCTAAAACCAGAAATATTTAGTTCCTAAAAACAAATATCGGACACCAGGTAATTGACACCACATTCATCAAACAATGGAATATCAGATGCATATGTTAACAGTAATGGCAGAATCAAACTATAATCCAACAGAGTAAATAATCAAACAGTTTAAACCACAAAGCGCCATTGCCCGAGCAGGCACAAATATAAGCAATGCCCTGTCAATAACAACATAGAACAGTGAACAAAAAACACGAATCCAACCTTTGCCCACGTACAAGACCCTTGCGAAAACCGCCGCAGAAACAATGCAGAGGAACAGCATTCCAACCTTTTTCCTCCCAGCAAACTTGAAAATCCAAGGAACCAACCTCTCCTTATCCTTCATCATCTTGGCAGGCTTCCTAGATATCAACAATGCCCGAGAAGATAGCGGCGACGGTGAAGCGAATTGATTTGACAGCAAATTGTTTGGTGATTGCTGCTGCAGTAGTTGCTGCTGCTGTTGCAGCGATAAGCACCCATAACTTGCTGTGCGAAGACCCAATGACCCACCAGTCATTGTGTCCCAAAATACCCGATTTCAGCTCTCATTGCCCTCTTCCTCTAACTCTATGCCTCTTTGATCAAAAACCTACATCAACTAATTTCCTAAATCAAAATCCCAAATCAAATTCTTCCTGGGCACATAATATTTTCAGCATCAGATGCAAAAGAAGAAAAGTGCGGAAAAAAATAAAGCTGATTTGCTTAGATTTCAGCAGCAGTTTACAGTGACGAACTTGACCCAATTGTGGATCAAACAATAGAAGATCAATACTTGTTGAATGGAGGAATCAAATCAAAGTGGGCACCGGCAGAAAATCGAAGGAAACGCGGAAGAAAAAAAACCAGGGAAGATTTATTTAATGCTGGATAAAGAAATACCTAGTTTGAGAAAATTTGTGCATCTGGTTTGCCCATTAACATATGCCCAAGAAAGATCAGATTGGTGGAAATTGGAAAAAAAGAAAAACAAAAAAAAATCAGATTTGTTTAGAAAGAATTACGTGGCACTAAGAGGGAGCAAATCGTTAGTTCGGTTGCTTTCTAGGGTTCATAAAAAATAAATTTTCATTTCTCTTTCTTCTTCTCGCAGTTATAAAAACGGATGATATTCGAATTTTCACTGCAGATAATTGTAATCTAAATATAACACGTGATATTTGTAATCTAACTGTTATTATATTATTGGAGTTATAAATAAAAAAATGCCTTCCTTTTTCTGGGCCTTGAAACCCTGCCCCAGCGGCCCATATGATTATTTGGCCCATAAAAGCCCAAAAAAAGAAGGTAATTATTTATTCATGGGCTGCTCTTGTTAACAAAGCATAGCATCTCTGGCTGAGAATTTATTTTTTATATCTACATACGGCTGTGATACCGACTTCATATGGGGGTATAATAGGAGTACGTATAGCGGCTCCGATATATATATTTTTAAGATTTTTTAGAAAAAGAAATTGGGGAATACACTAATGGTCCTATTGACGCGACGATTTTTCACAACCTTGGAGAGTAGAGACGTTGTCTTTATGGAAGGAACGGTTCATGTTCTGAGGTGGTCAATAATCGATATTAATGGTGTTGGCCTTTAATGCAGTGTTTAAGGCATTCTGCATTGGTATGTTTGCTTCGTGCAGGACGTTTGACGTTCCGAGGGTCAGTAGTTATGAATGGGGGTTCCGAGGTATTGGCCCTAGCAGTTGTACTTGAAACGTTCTCGGAAGAGCTTGATACTGATGGACATTTGGCGTAGTGTAGATAAGCGGAGCGCGCATCGCTGTTGGGCTTAGTGTGTGCCATTATTGAGAGGTGTGCTCAACCTTGAGGACATGCACGCGTCCCGTGCGTGGGCGTCGGGTTGGTCCTTTGGCGCGTTCTTACGATCATGAGGGCGAGAGACTTGTCAGTGCAAGATGAAGATTTCATGGATGATCAGGGCGTGGCATACTTGCATTCTCAGCGTGGAACTCTATCCTGGTGGTTTCTTCAGCACGCATGGTGGTGGTTTTTGTGTGTTGCTGGTCATGGGGAGAGCGGTTGTGGCACGATCTTGACGGTTGCGGCAACAGTTGGGGATCGAATAAGCATGAGCAGCAGTTTTGAAGCACGATAAAGGTTGTTGTCTGCCACGTCAGCCACATTTTGTGTCTTGTAACTGTTTGTAACCGTTCTAGCATTATAAATAGACTTGTATCGGCAGCTGAAATCGGTTCGACCAATCTATCAAACAAACATTACCATTATAATGCTTCGTTTCTTTTCCAGCTCTTAGTTTTCTGTTTACATTTACAGCTTTCACGTTTTCTAATTCCAGTGTTTACGTTCCAGTTCCTTTTCCAGTGTTTAGTGTTCTTAATTTTTATTTCCACTTCACTTCCAGTAACGATTCATCTGTATGGAGAGAGGCTGACCCCCTTGGAAGACCCAACAATTAGATTACCTACTCTTTTCGATCCGGTAGATTTTTCAGACAAACAGGCCCAGTTGTCGAAAATTGGCGGATCTGACCCCCAAAAATCGACTGTTACAATTTCATTTTTTAGGAACCGAGACTGGTCCATCTCTCTCAATTTCAGTCCCGATTCCAAACCAAAAGACCACGAGCTGGTTAATTATATGCTTGGTTCTGACTGGCCGGTCCCAGATCTGAACCGTGGTGAGGACTACTGGTCGCGGTAAATTAGTAAAACAGCAAAACTTCGTGTGTGTATATATAGAGAGATTTGGTTTATGTGGGGAAAATGTTGACGTTGTCGGACAATCATGCCAGAAAAAACACATGCTTCAAACACTGTGCATGTGTAGAGTCTCCTGCTGGCATGAATTTATAAATTATAATTATATGCCCTGGTGAAGTGAAAAATACAACATTGAAAGTTATTTGTCTGAATTCGTAGGGGAAAATAATTTTTATCATTAGTTTGCTACAACTCGCGATCGTGCATGAAACAGTACAAATTATGACATCACAACCACTGATTTTGGCAAAACTAGAAATTATTCAGAATTATATAGGTATTAATTATTACAATTAATTAGACTGTAGACACATTTTGTTTTTGGATTTGTAAGAACAGCATACATGTGACTCTAGCTTTCGAGGAAAACATTCAACCTAATTAAAATTATTGTGGGCCATCTCTTTGATGGATATGTATAGAGATTATTGAAAGTATTATATATCTCTAGTGGTACTATTAATATTTAATATCTATTATACAAAGTAGCTCAAGGTTTGAATTTTACCTCAAGAAATATACCAAGACATTTGTAGCCTTTGGATCGTAGAAATGAGCGGGAACGTATAATAGCCGTTGGATTAAAAAAAAGTAGTGGGGTGAGTAATAAAGTGGGGTGGGTAGGGTGAGTAATTAATAAAGTGGAGTGGATAATAAAGTGGG
>JAOWBR010221598.1:0-17519 GCA_028571145.1 Dionaea muscipula
TTGCCCTTTTCGAGGTTGGATAATTATTTTCTTTCAAAACAAAGGAGAGAAGTCGAGTAGATGAGTTGTCTGTAGTGGCAAAGGGAAAAGGGGGAATCAGCATTTGAATTGGTGGTGTTGGAGGTGGAAGAGGTGGAATTGATGGATCCATCATTGGCCATGATGAAACGGTAGAGAAGAAGAAAACAAAGGAAGGATTATGGCTCTGATACCATATTAAGTATCAATGCTTAGATGAATTGACAAACAAAAGAACCACACGTTTATTGATCAGCATAGAAGAAGATGTATACAGTAGCAGCTCCTATGGAATTGCCATACATAGATGCAATCAATAATGGAAAATAATCTTGATACAAAAAAGAGAAGATACAGGTAATAAATAGAAGATATAGAATGAAAAGGAGATACAGAGGAAATATTCCAATAATATTCCAATAGAAAATAATTATTTTTTGTTTTTTGTTTTTAAAATTTTAGATTGTTATATTATTTTCTTTTTATTTTTTTTCTTTGTGTATGGGTACCCCTAGTAACTTATTAAAATTATTAGATATCCAAATGAATATAAGCGATATTAGTGAGTCTAAAAATAAATTTCACCCCCGGTGATATAAAAAATTCATGTTAGATTCGGTTTAGATTTGACTTACCAAAAATTAAATATATGCAACCTGCAACTACTAGATTCTCTTATACTTTTTTATAGAAAAAATCATTTTGATCTTTTTCTTTGTATTTTAAATTGTGCTCCATATATATTATCATTGATATTTGATTGTTTAGTAGGTACTAGGGTTTAACCCGTGCACTGCACGGAAAAGCATAAAAAAATAAAATAATAAAGTATTATAAAAAGTGAATTACTTGGAAGATAAACAAACAAAGAAAATGAACAGTTGTATTTCACTACAACTAAATGTTTATGAGAAGGTTTTATATAATAAATGTTTGTCTTTGATTTAAATCACTTTTTTTTTTGTAATAAATGTTTGTGTATTAAATATTTGTCTTTTGATTCAAATCACTCTCTCTTTTGTATTATAGATTTTACCTAGTGGGTATCACGGTCAAGGGTCAACCCGCTCCTCCCTCGATGATTCCGAAGCTTATATATTAGAGCATCGACCCAAACACCCCCAAGGCCCCAAACCTCTTCTCTCCTCTGCTCTCTTCCACTACAAGGAAGTCGAGGAGAAAGTGAAGGGGGAAGGAGAAACCATGGCTGCTACTGCTGCTGGTGCTGCTCTTTCTCCTTCGACGCAATGCGCGCCGTGCTGTCACCACTCGTCTTCGTCTCCGTCTCCGTCAACACCTGGGCATCATCGGCTCGTTAATGTTTCTACCATTTCTAAGCGGCCTTGCCCAAAAATTCTAGCCTCGCAAACACCACCGACGCTGACGCCCACTACTCCCAATTCCTTAGCGGTTCGAATGCGGGATGGTCTTCCCTCTTCTCTCTTCTTCGATTTCAGATTTCAGTGTTGCGTCTAATTGTATCCCATCTTTGGTTTTGGTGGTTGATTGACATATTCTTTCCTTGTTCAAATTTTATTCCCCCTTCTTTGAAGTCTGGAAAGAAAGTCATCATGTCAAATAAATGACTGAAAATCGAGTAATATGGTTTCTGCAAATTGTTGATTATGTCGGTACCGTGAGGTTTAGATATCTTAATTTACCATGTTTAACATTTTTGGGGGTTCCTGTGGTATTTTGATGTAGTTTTGGGTTATGGGATTTGGTATGTTCTTCTTGTTTAGCTGAATTTGTGTGTTACTAATGGTAGGTTCTGTTGCCACAAAAGTTGATCGTGTTGAAAAGGAGCCTCCAACTGAGAAGTTGAAGGATGGGTTGACATCGGCGGAGACGATTGATGATGGGTTATGCTTTGATTCTGGGACGGATGAAGCTACTGTGAGTATTATAGTGGTTGGGGCCTCTGGTGATCTTGCCAAGAAGAAGATATTTCCTGCTCTTTTTGCACTTTACTATGAGGACTGTTTGCCCAAGGTTTGCATGTTATGTCAACTTCCTGTTTGGATTCACACCTTCCACCTTCCTAAGATGCATGATTCCAATTATGTTTTACAATGTACAATAAGCTATCTAAAGTTGATCAAGATTTCTGCTTCTGCAGCACTTTACCATTTATGGTTATGCCCGTAGTAAGATGAACGACGCCGAACTTAGGAAAACGATTAGCGACACCCTTACTTGCAGGATTGATAAAAGGTTCCAGACTCTCTTTTGCTTGATCTTTCTGCATGTATGTGTGCTCCAAATGTATCAGTGATCAAATTTGACCATGAGTGATTTATCATTCTCTATACCGTGATTTTCCAGTGAGAACTGCTGTGAGAAGATGGAGCAGTTTCTTGACAGATGTTTCTACCATTCTGGCAAGTATGTTTCCGAGGAGAATTTCAAGGATCTAGACAAGAAGCTCAGAGGCCACGAGGTATGATTAGCCTGATAGCTCTGATTTCCAGGCATTTCCTGATAACTCTTATGATGATATGGCCCAGCTTTGAAATGTTTAGTTAGCGTGCTTGGAAATGATGCTGTTATTATATATCAGTTGTATGCCTGCTGATATCTAAGCATGTCATTGGAGTACAAAAAGTTGAAATCAATTTCTTTCTCTAATTGCTTCTTGATGATCTCTCCTCTCCTTGACAGTGACAATTTGGTTTTGTAGGCAGGGAGGGTTGCTAATCGCCTTTTCTACTTATCAATCCCACCCAATATATTTATAGATGCTGTAAAATGCGCAAGCTTGTCTGCTTCCTCGACAAATGGTTGGACTAGGGTCATTGTTGAGAAACCATTCGGTAGAGACTCAGACTCTTCTGCTTGTTTGACCAAAGGCCTCAAGCAATACTTAAAAGAAGATCAGATATTTAGGTGAAGTTTTTTGCAAGCTAATTTTCACGTCTCATTGTTTTCAAAAATAGGTTTTTCATGCTTATCAGCTATTTCACCCACAGGATAGACCATTATCTTGGAAAGGAACTAGTTGAGAACTTGTCTGTTCTTCGCTTCTCCAACCTTGTTTTTGAGCCATTATGGTCGAGGCAGTATATAAGAAACGTACAGTTAATATTCTCGGAGGATTTTGGCACTGAAGGGCGTGGAGGGTATGTTTCCTTTGAGATTTATATATATCATATCGTATATTGGTGTTTCTTGTTCAGTAATGTTGATACTCCCTCTCAACTTAAGTCTAATCTAAATATTTGTAGGACTTGCATTTCTTCACTCTGGTTGATTTTACCTCAGGTACTTTGACCATTATGGGATAATTAGAGATATAATGCAAAACCATTTGCTTCAAATTTTAGCTCTTTTTGCCATGGAAACACCTGTTAGCTGTGATGCAGAAGACATCAGAAATGAAAAGGTGTTACCAAGACCTTACTATTGGCTGTTTTTGATTTTTAGCTGTCTATTCCAGAGTGATGATAATACTACATATTAAATAGTATACTCCTTTAAATTTCAGTTTCCCGGATTCTTCTTCGTCTTAAAAGGCCCTCCTTTCATGGATTCTCACTTTGTATCTGGTTAATTGTCGGCTTCCAGGTTAAAGTCCTTCGTTCAATGCGGCCATTGCAACTTGAAAATGTGGTTATAGGGCAGTACAATAGCCATTGTAAAGGAGGTGTTACTTATCCTGGTTACACTGATGACAAGACTGTACCACATGACAGCTTAACTCCAACATTTGCTGCAGCTGCGCTCTTTATCGACAATACAAGATGGGATGGTGTTCCTTTCCTCATGAAGGCAGGGAAAGCATTGCACACCAGAAGGTATATTAATGTTAGTACTTTGATACTATGCCACGTGTCTTCCCCTATCAGTAACAAAGCCTCCGAAGTTTAAGATAGTTCCACTAGTGTGATATCCCTCATCTCACATCGACGATAAAAGAAATGTCTGAACTCCTTATAATCTTCAAGGCTTCCAAACCTTGTCAACAACTTAATGTTTTCAGGTCGGAAAGGATATATAGGCCCTCGGATTAAGAAAGTCACATCCAGAGGATGACGATGATAGAAATACGTATATTGAGGCGGATGCAAGGTGTTACTCGAAGAAAAAGGATGAGGAATGAGGAGATCCGTAATCGGATAAGGGTAACACCGGTGATTGATAAGATGATGGAATGCATCTGCGTTGGACGGGCCATCTGCGGGGGAGACCAATGGATATGCCCGTTAGACGAGGGGAGTTAATTGTCGTAGAAGGTAGTAGGCGAGACCAAAAAGGTCTTGGGATAAAGTGATTATAAATGATCTTAAGATGCTGCAATCGCGCATGAATAATGCTCAAAACCATATAGATTAGAAGATGTGAATATGTGGTTGACCTCATCTAATGGGATATGATCAAGATGAGATTGTTGATGATGATGACCATCATATGCTCATGCAGGAGGTAGGGCAGGTGCGACACACTTGTGTTTTGGATTGCTTTTGTCCCTTTACTTTGAACATTTCAAATCACATTTACGATTCTTTGCATCTAAGAAGAGGAGTCATTGTCGTCGAAGGTAGGAGAATTAGGTAACGTTCGACACATATTATAGGAGTTTAGTGATTAGTAAGTGACTATTAAATGCTGTAACTAACCATAATGTTCAACACCGTAAATTGAAAGATGCGAAGACGTATGACCGACTCCACTTAGCGGGATATGGTGGTGGTGGTGGTCATGTTGATGATGATGAAAGGATATATAGGCTAGTTAAGGTATAGTTGACAAGACTCTTAGAGCCTAAGTGTTACAATCAATGCCACAATCCTCGATGTTTGTTTGGATTGAGGCAAAGGGAGGGGAGGGGAGAGAAGGAAAAATAAAATTTCTACTTACTAAAAAAAAAGGAAAATAAAATTTTCTTGTCTAGAAATAATTGGTGAAATTTTAAAATTTTACATTCCCCTTCATTCCCCATTAAATCGATGGTTAAAAATTGGTGGTGAAATTATTATCCGCGGGTAGATAATTTTACCACATTTCCCCACCTTTTTCCTCATTTCCCACCATTTAACCCTAATACAAACTAAGGCTGCATTTGATTTGGTCTGTTTTATGTGTTTTCTGTTTTGCAGAAAATACGTTTGGTTTGAATTTTCTGTTTTCTATTTTCTAAAAACAGAAAACAGTTTTTAGTTCAAAATTTTCAAAATGCAGAAAACGATAAAAAATTATTTTCTGTATTTTCGGCAGAAATTCTCAACACACCTAAAATATGAAAAAAATTGAAGACCCGACAAATTATAAATTATAAATCAAACGTTTTCTGTTTTCTGTTTTTAGTGAAAACTAAAAACTCAAAACTGAAAAATGAAAAATGAAAACAAAAAAACAAACAAACCAAACAGCCCCTAAGCCTTTCGAATGATTTTATTCTATAGCAAAGGTTCAAGGGCAAAATGTGCAATTCAATTTTTGTCCAACTCTTTGTCTGGCAGGGCTGAAATCCGGGTGCAATTCAGGCATGTTCCTGGAAATTTATACAACAAAAAATTCGGGACGGATCTAGATCAAGCAACCAATGAGCTTGTAATCAAGATACAGCCTGATGAAGCTGTTTATCTGAAGATAAATAATAAGGTCCCAGGACTGGGAATGAGACTGGACAGGAGTACTCTTAATCTTCATTATGCTGCGAGGTAACTTAACTTCTGAGTCTTGATAATCATCTACATGATATTATGGATGGGTATTTGCATATTTGGAGTAATACACCAAGCTATGTGTATTTCTTTGTACTTGCATAATGAATGAATGCTACTTCATGTAGCACGTCGCTCGTTAAAACACACAATCTGAGATTGAAAGTCATTGCAAATTCCTTTGATTGTACTTCTAGAACACCGAGGATTACTCGCTTTCATAATCAAGGGAAATCACCATATGCTTTGTTTGGTTTCCTTGTTCTCTTTAATGAGTATTTTAGCGCCCCACTGTGTAGGTACTCAAAGGAGATTCCCGATGCATATGAGAGGCTTCTACTTGACGCCATAGAGGGAGAGAGACGATTGTTTATCCGAAGTGATGAGCTAGATGCCGCTTGGACAATATTCACGCCTCTTTTAAAAGAGCTCGAAGAGAAGAGAATCATTCCGGAGTACTATCCTTATGGAAGTAGGGGCCCTGTTGGAGCTCACTACCTTGCTGCCCGATACAACGTCAAGTGGGGTGACCTTGGCTCAGAGTGATTACTGATTAGGGTGCCGGGGATTGCTTTGTACTACCGTCAAGGTAAGTGAAAGCGTTACAGTCTCTGAGTTCAAAAACCTGCTCTTTTTTTAGAAAGTTCCTATGCAGATAGTTGAAAGACTCGTAGGAGAGGAAATAGTTGCTGGTAGACATCTGTTCTTGTGTTAGATGATACATGTACAGAAAAAAATCACAATATGTTATTTTACTCAGTTGATTGAACTCTTCGTCATTGAGCATTAAACTAGCTAATCACTATTAGCTGTCGTGTTTTTATAAGTAGCTCGGGATGACTATATATGTTGTGATGAGGTTAACATTATAAATTATAATGTGTTCATTAAGAGGCAGTCTCGACATTTTAAAATGTAACAAGCTGATTTCTAAATCTCTCCCCATTGCTTGTTAGTGAAATAGTCACATTAACATGCTAAGTTACTCAATTGATGGAACACTTGGTGGTCGAGCGGGCATTTAGCTAGATAATTAACCACTATTAGCATTGAGTCACTGAGTGCTTTTTAAGGTAGTTTGGGATTATCATATAGGTTGTGATCCAAGCTAACATGGTAATGAGTATGATAGCAATTCTGAGAGTTTAAGTGTACAATTTAATATATGTTTCATCATAAACAGAGGAGTATTTTTAACTAGGTGTATTCACCCACCTGTGACGAATGTAGGGTTTTCCCCGAGTCGAAATAGATCGTCGATGATAGTAGCAGAGTTTCCCCATAGGAAATCACGTTCAAGTCCTATTTGAACTTTACACGTCGCTAGACCTAGTCCTTGATTTGTGTGCGATGAATTAGGTCTCATCTTAATCTACGTACACCAAACTAGACGACTCATTATTCCTCGATTCATGAGCACCGAATTAAACCTTTTGGTCCTATTATTAGAGCACATTAAGAGGAGGGAACGTAAAACGCTTCCTTCTAAATCGAGCGAAATAGGCAATGATGGGTTATCTGATAACTGATTAACACTAAATAAAAAGTTTAAGTGATCTAATCATAATTAGGCCTTGCTTGGATGGTGTATGAAAGAAGGGGGATTGCATATGGAGGGGGATATATTGTCATCATTCTGCACCATTTGTCGAACAAAAGATATAAAGAGGGGAGTATAAAATCACTATTTAAGGTGTATTAACTTTCACTAGGTTTGATGCCAATAAAAGTTAATACGCCTTAAACATTGATTTGTTCTCTCTATTTTTTACAGTGAACCCTATTTTATCCCATTTTATATTGTCAAATCACTTTTTTAACATTTTAATCCTCTTTCTATGAATATCACAGCAATGAGACTTACCCTCCCAACATAATATACCCTCTATATCATATCTCTTTCATAACTAATATACTTCATCTTATACATCATCTAATCGACCCTTAGTGATTAACATAAAATGGTGGAGTGTGCAACCAAAAGAAATATTTTTTTAACCAAGAGAAGACATGTTCTATTAGTATACACGATACACCTATCATCGAAACTAGAATTCTTTACAAGAAATAAATAAATGAACTTTCTAAATACAGATTATTAACAGGTGATTTTTCATTTTTTCTCTATAATAAGTACAATCAATTAATTAATCAAAGGTTTACCATATACTCGAAGAAACAAAAATGTATTCTCATCAGAATTATATGAAGCTACTATAACAAGTCACAGCACAAGATCTTGCACCTCGAATTATTTTGTTTACCATCTTCAATGAAGAAATATTAGTAATAGTCATTTTTCATCAGTCTTTCAAGGATTTTCAGGAGCAAGCGTTCTCTTAAATCCAATGAAAAAGAGAGAATGAAAAAAAAAAAATACAAAAAAGCGGCTCATTGAAGTACCAGCGATGCAAATGTGCAAAGAATATCAACAAATTTCCTCTCTCATTCTACCAAAAAAATCACAGATCAGCAAATGCTACAAAAAATATCAACCTGCTTACCTGGAAGCACTTTACACCAACAATTGAAATCTGTACAGTTGCTAAAACATCATATACAGACGCCCAACATGAATATCATCAGTCCTCTATCCTCTGGATCTCTCCCATCATAATGCGGTTGCTCGTGACTTTGAAACCTAGCAATTTCGGATCTATCTGCCTCCCTTTCTTGCCCTTCTTCTTCCCACCCCGAGCACCTTGTGCACCTTCTGTTGAGTCTGCAGCTGCAGATCCAGCTTGAGTATCAGGCTGTGGAGGCTTTTTTGCATTGCTCTTTAACATGTTTATGAAAGAAGCCTCAGAAACATCAGCATCACTGCAAGATGAGGTTCTCCTGAAACGCACGTCCTTCATTGATGCAGTAGCTTCAGGAGCTGGAATAACAGCACCACCACCATGGTCACGTCTACCACCTAAATGTTATACCAGACAAAAACAAGAGTGCATCAGATACATTTCACCCGATGCATTTAAAAAGGCAAAGTTAAAACAAAGAATAGCAACTTCTATGAAGGAGCTGATAGGATAAAGCTCACCATCCCCATTTTGCAATGACTTAATAAGTTGACCAAAGTTTTTTCCAACTTCATACAGTAGGGAGAGGAATGCCTATTTTGCATAATAAATAAGCTTAACACTCCCAATACCACCCTAGATGACGGGGTTTTGTGATCTAATAATAGAGTAACAAGTTTCCAGTTGAGCAGGTGCCTAAAGTTTGAATCTAAAATGCAGAGCAGTAACTCTCCTGCCAGTAACTTACAGAGCAAAAATCAAGATAATTGCATACCATCAGATGAGCCAACAGCCGGAGTCATTCCTCGGGTTCCAGGATCAGTAGACAGGTCAGATAATCCCTCTTGGGATGAAAAAGCACGAGAAACAGGGGGGAGTTTAAGCAAGACACTTTCCGACCCTCTAGCAAGAACAGTAGGCACCCTGTCCAAAAAGGGAAAAGGTTAAGATGTCATCGCATCCTGCTTTTTATCAGCATAAAATATTCCTTTAACCTCAAGAGCTAAACATTACATAAGGAGTTGTCTCAGTAGAACCCGGACATGTGGAAAATGGATGACTAATCAACCAGCTATCATATTAACCCCATTCTTCAGCATCAATGGTGAAGCACATGAGTTCTCATGAAGATTATGTACTTTTATAGCATCATACAAAGTTCAAGATTTACTTATCACGAGGCAGCTAACAGTTCATTACCTGTCAGTAGCAATCTGTTCCGTAAAAGAACTAGATCTCCCAATCTTCTCATTATAGAAGCCTCCCTGTCCACCTGCAACATGCTCAGATATTACGGCCTCCACCACAATGATCTGCATTATTACCTGGAGAAGCAAACAGGGAAATTACCAGCAATGCCACTTGGGTTATGCCTGACAGTAGAACTGGTTGGAATCTCGGCACCATCTATTGAAGATATTGCAGCTTGCTTTGGTGTACCCTCCTGCATCTCTGAGGCTGAACCCTTTGCCATACCTTCAATCCTGGAAAGAAGCTTTTTCCCCTCTACCTCTGATAAATTTCTGTCCAAATATGGCTTCCCAATCATGTTGGAGCTGTGATGCATGGTCTGAGGATTTAGATTGATACTGGGAAAGATAGCATCCCTCTCCATAAGCATTCCAGAATTAGATCTAACATGTCTTCCGCTGCTTTCAAATCCACCACTTGACTCCTCTACCAACTGAAGTTGTGATTGTTCACCAGACATATAAGATGCTCCACCACCAGAGTTATTCAAACCAGCTTCTCGGTCTTGGACAAGGCTAAACATATGATCCCTGGAGCTTGGACCAGAAAAGAAGCCAGAGGTTGCTTTACCTTCAAAAGCCAAACCATTACTTGCTTCATAAGGTTGAGATGACGGATAGCTGGAATTTTTATTGAGCAATTCCATTAGCAACCGCTTAGAGTTTTCTTCATCATATCCAGTGGATGACCAAGAATTCCTAACTTCAGAATTCATGTTAATATCAAACTCCCCTTTCTGCTGCAGACCATTCAGATGCCGTTGGTGTATCTGGGACTCTATCCAACCATTTGGCCGAAAATTGTCACCCTCTGACCATCGTCTCTCCGTTGCATCAAAATTTGAAGCAGGAAACTCATTTGGAACATAAGGATGCTGTTGAGTATGTGAATTAGAAGAAAAAGAGCTCAATTGACCAGAGTTCCCAACTTGAGTAATTGGATCCTGGATATCCAAACCCTGAATCCTAGCCATGGGACTTATTAGATCTAAGTTCATACCAGCACCAGCAGGAAAAGACGGCAAATGTTCATATGGGAGGGCACCTGGATCGTAAAGACCTCTTTGAAGTCGTTCCTGTAGTTTAAGAGTCCGCTCAAATTGGATAAGCTGGTCATCATGTGCCGACCTTTGCTGTTGCTGGAAGACCTCCAATGGGCTAATTACCGCTGTGTGACCTCTATGAGAACCAGCTGTGTTCCTCAAAAACCGCTCGGCTTCATCCATTGGCCAGACTGTACCAACAGGCCTCGCTTCATCCATTTCAGCCCGTTGCCTCAGTCCCATAGCCAACTGTCTTGCCTGCTGCTCCCGCTGAAGAATTTGATGCTCCAGAGAGCGCAATTCTTCATGCCTAGCACGCTCCATGAGCTCGAGTACATCACTCTGATGCTCTTGGCGTACTACTTCGCCAAGCTTTGCTTGAATAAGTTGCTCCAAGTATGGATCAGTGTGCCTTGAATGATGCTGGGAACGGTGCTGCAATTCTTGTGCAAGTCGCTGCTTCAGTAATGCCGGATCCAAAATACTGTTGGCGCCAGAAACATCAACATGGGGCTGGGTAAACCCAGACTCATGCAACGGGCGATGATGCAATTGTTCAAGAAGGAGCTGCCTAGCTCGCAACTGCTGCTCTTGCATAAGAATTTGCTGCTGATGAAATTGCTGTTGCTGCTGTATCTGTTGCCGAATCTCCAGCTGCCTCTGCTGCTGCTGCTGAAGAGCCAGTATATGTTCCAGGTCTTGCTTAGATTGATTCGTCAACTGTTGGTGAATGGAATTCCGGCTAGCACCTTGTTCCATAGCCACATCATTCAAATGAGTAGCATGAGATAAACGGTGACCTTGTTGGAGATGCTGTTGTTGAAGTTGCCGCAAAATATGGTGTTCATCAAATTCAAGATGATTGGTATCTTGTTCCATATGTGCGAGATGATGAGCATCCATGGTATCCCAATTCATGTTAGCATTTGTAATTGGACCTTTACCATAGAAGTTCGACCATGAATTTTCAGTAATCTGTGCATCTGAAACTTCATCGAAAGAAGCAGCCCTGCCTCCCAAGTTGCCCGATAAGTGGCCAGGTGTACCAATGCTAGTTTGGCTCTGTCTCGGATGAGTTACTTCAAGCTCAGACCACAATAAGCCAAATGGATGCAACTTATCATCATTTTGCATATGCATTCCAACTTCCTTCAAATCATTGGGATGAGAAGAGTGGCTAACAGGATTTACCAAATGACCATCATTGTTCCTGAACGGCTCTCCGATAGGATAACCCCCACTTCTAGGTCTTCCAGGAAATACAATTTCTGCGAACAGGAAGAGATAAGAGAGAAAAAAGAAGAAGAGTACTATAACAATTGAAGCATGGATCTAGAAAGCCGCCCAGTATCATGGAAAAAAAGAAAGAGTACCTTCATCTTGAGGAGTAGAATCCTGAAACTTTTTCCCATTAGAATAAGCAAGCTGCAATGAGAAATCATCTTCCAGCAAGCTAGAATGAGCCTGTTGAGTCGATAAGATATCAAAGTTGGGCACCTGCCAACTTTGATTTGTGGGTGGCGACAAATCACCGACCTCAGTGGCAGCAACTGAGGCAGGTAAACTACTTTCCATCTTCCCTATAAGTGCTCCAGCAGGTTGGTCAAAGTTAGAACTTGCACCCAAGCTGGCACCATAGTCTTCTCCAATTTTTAAGTAGGGCATGACATCGCCCAGTTCCTGAAAAAGTGTTCCTTCAGGAGCATCTGCAAGACGGACAGGTAAATCTGTACCAAAGAAACCCTGGTCAAACCATGAGATGATGTCAACCCCCAGAAATGGTCCTTGGATCTCTCCCTGAGGATCACGATAGTACAAAGTCAACTCCTCAGGTGATATAGCACTATCCAAGACTTCGTTCTTATTTTGGGAGTGCTGAAGATTAGGAATCAGTCCATCCCCCAAGGTTTGTGATACAAATGGCAATTTTGTATCATCAGGAAGCTTCTTACTGTGGTCAAAAGAAGCTCGCTCTAGCTCATCGAATAAGGGATGCTTTGTAGTTGCCAAATCCAGAGACTGGAAATCCTCAGCAGCTTTGCTTGCATAGCCCTTGGCACCATCATCTTCTGGAGCTATTCCAGGCAATCCAGCTGATACCACCACAGGAACCCAAAGTACCTCTTCATGCTTAGCATTTCTCTCTGAAACAATTTTCAAAATAGAGAATTACAACAAAGCTGTTAATCAAATCCAACATCCATCTCAAAAAACATTTATGCTAAAAAAACTAGAATATTCTTTGTCTAGAAAACTATAATGCATGGCTAGTTTACAGGAAATTATCACCTTCAGCCTCAGAAGCATCATCCTTTGCAGTGGCTTGAAAACTACCAACGATGTCTTCAGAAACATCAGATGAAAGCAGAACTAGCTTTTCCTCATCAGTACACAAGTCTCCCCTACCTATAGAAGCAGGAAGCATTTTAAAAAGAAAAAGGCATCCGCAAGTCTGTAACAAGCAATAATTATGTCAGCATTACCTGCAGAATACTCAATCACGTTGCCTTTTTTGTACAAATTGTATGAGGCCCCACTGCTGGTAATTTTTCCCTTCCACATATCTCTCAGAATAGCCTGTTCAGTATAGTAAACATCAAAATCAGAGATATTATTACTAACGAGACTGATAGTATTTGCCGCCCTAGATCTTACCTCCTCTTCTTCATCAGGTGCAACTAAAGCAAACGGCTTAACAACCTCCACTTCGGTTATGAAGTTCGCCTCGTCCATAAAGGGCCAACCATCAAAAGAAGAATCAAGCATTTGAGCACGATAAATGTCCAGAAGTTTACCCCTTGGGTAGCGGAAAGTTTCGACAGAGACATTTTGTTTACCAGGAGACTTCGCATTCCCCTCTGGCTGTGAAGCACCAATTGTGCTCCCTAACGGAAACTTTAAAAGGGGAATGCCACTTGACCTTCCTCTTCCTACTGTGAATCCCAGATATGGACCCTCAACTCTTCCTTTCTCCGGAGCAAAACCAGGGGCAGCACGGTAAGGGGTTGGTGCACCGGAATTAGATTCCAACCTATGGCGGGGCCTCCACTTATCACGAGACTCAAAGTCACGATCAGCGGCAGCACGGTTACCAGTTCCAATCGACTGATTGTCACCATACATCTCCTCCTTATCCACATCAGCCTTCTTCTCGGATCGACCTTCCTTCTCAGGTCGTCCTTCCTTCTCCTTGTCTTCAGGACCCCATCTAGAAGACCACTTGCTATCACGGCGTGTTTCATGTGCAGAACTACGGTTTCCTGCATCATGCCAGCGATCAGAAGAAGTCAAATTTCTGGTTTCCACCCCTTCCCTTGTTGACACATTTTCAACACGGCGGTCTGCTTTTCTTCGGTCTCTTCTACCAAGCAAGCCAGTTTCCCTTTCTTCTTCACGCCAACGACGTGAACCCTCACTCTCAGATACAACTTTCCTCCAGTCCTTTTTGTCAACCTCTTTCTGATTTGGGTCAATTGGGCTTCCAAGAGAGAGAGAACTTGGAGGACGGTTATCCTGTGATTTATAAAGACATAAGCATATAGTTTTTGTCAACAGCGTGTATCAACACATGGCAGCATCAATGAAAAATAAAAAATAATAGGTCTAGAGCAACATATTAAGACCTTCCAAGATATGAACCTGATCTCCACGTGCAATATTTTTGAGACAAAGGTGTTCCAAAAAAGAACATCAAAGTTAATGCATCATCCTATTAACCAAGTAGAAGAATACTTGAGACATCTAAATGCAAAAAAGGTAAAACTACATTTATTTTTCTATAGTGAAGATCCATTAATAGAAAAGTTGCTGAGACACAAACACCTTATGAAATCCTGATTCCACAAATTTAAGCTGCTTGTATGATAATCCAGAAGATGCATCGATGCGGTGAACAAAATACAAGTCCATAACTGTTGCCTTTTCATAAAATAAAGATTGAAAGAGAATCTCCTCACAATGTTAATCAGAGCCTAATTAAGCCTTGTTCAGCAAGCCTTTTTTGCTTTTGCAGTTTAAGGTTTGATTTTGTCTTTTTTCAAAAATATTATCACTTAAATGTCTTGTTTATACATAAAATAGCCAATAAAAACAGCCAACACAACAACATTGCCAAATGGGTTCTTACTAAAAAGTATCTTAAGAATTGATTGAAAGGAAGAACTTGAATTCAAGAGAATAAAAATGGAAGACACATCATCAAGAATAATTGGATGTAGATTGGATCTACATATGTTCACACAGAAGAATGTGGAAAACAAGCCTTCCAACATGAGGGTATAAAACATAATAAATTCAGAAGTTTAAAAAATAGGATCATGACAGTCACACTAATCTGCAAATTTCAATCAAACCTACATGCTACAAACAACAAGATAAGCGAGAGTAAAAAAATTGTAAAACAATAGAGTTTAATTAGTGACAAGAGCACACCAGCTTACTCTCACTCGGTTTTGCATAAAGCCATTGAGGAGACAGAGGTATGTTGTTCTCAGATGATGCCTGATCTGCAGTAGATCCAAAAAACAAAGAACATTTGTCACAAGCAAAATAAGAAAGGGAACCATCTTCTGAAACTAAACAAATAATCATGACATGCTGAAATAGTAGCATACCCTTGAAGTCATCAAGGTATCCCATCATAGCCTTGTCCTCTTCAGTTCTTCCAGGAATTTCCACTGGCATGATGTGAAGAAATCAATGGACGGTTAATTGAACAATAAAGCTTCAATTACAAAGTAAACCAGTCACCCAGTATAGTTATTCTGAAATCGCCAGCCACTTCCTACAACTAAAGTTGGTAATGCAAACCCATGATGTTTGTTGATGATTTTAGCATCTAATTCATAACTTGCACCATTAATCGGCACTTGTAAGATCAAGTAACCATGTCACAGATCTGACAAGCATCAAAGAAATAGGCATAAAACCACAGTTAAGCAATATTAACAGTGATAAGTGAAGTTCTCAGTTCTCTCTTTCAAGTAATTAACAGAAAGTTCCCTTCCAAGAACTACGATGCCTTTGACATCATTGTCATACCAAGTCGTATCGTGGACAAAAAAGCTGCGAGAGCATCAACAGTATCACCAAGGCAATCAATAATAGAAACAAAATTGATATCTAGCTGAAGCAGAAGGAAAAAAAAAAACCTATATCGCACAACAGCACATAAAAATAAGGTTCCATCCTACCCGAATTATTGGGTAATTCAGATCGAATAAACCCTACCCCAATCGCAAGCACTACCGAGGGGGAAAAAAAAAAGCACAATCAAATCCACGGCTCCATGCCAGAACTCAAATTCAGAAACATAACGCAATCAAATCAAAACAAGGGAAGAGAAAGATAGTGAAGTAAGTAGTACGTTTGGCCTTGGGGATGGAAGAGAGGAGATCGTCAGGAAGATCAAACTTCCTGTCAGCCATCTGAAAGGAGTAGTTCAAAATCGGATCAACAAGTTGAAATCAAGATCAAATAAAGAGCAAAGGGGTAGAGAGAAGGGCCGATTTGGAATCGAATTCGATGGGGAAATGAAGACACAGACAGATGAAGGTGGAGTGATGGGGGGAGATGGGGAGGACGGGGAAGGGAGATTGCGAGGAAGAGGGGGTGAATTGGGGATTTAGGGTTTCGAGGACTTTGGAGGAGGAGGCTTGCAGGGAAGAGGCAAAGGTGGAAAACAGAGAAGAGAATGAGGACTGGGAGGTGATGACAAGGAGAGGGCAAAATGGGTGGGTATGAGGAGAGGGTGTTGGTGGTGAAGATCAGAACAGCAAAATCCAAGACTTTTGATCGATGAAACAATTGTGATTTTGCTGGTTCCCGGACCGGTTGCTTTTCTAGGGTTTTTTATTTTTCCAACTATAAATTAGAATTTTTGAATGTTTTTATTATTTATGACAATATTCGGATTCGGTTAATATTTTTTCCAATAACACCGAATATATTTATTGACGTTCATATTAAAGTCCTATCCTTATCTATTATAAAAACAATTAACAATCAGATTCAACATAAAAAAAAAATCTATTATAATAGATAGTGTTCGTACTAACTTTATTATGGTATGTATCAAATTGACTTTGTAGGAGACCAAAAATGTTTTTTTTTTTTTTTGTTTCAATGGAATTTGACCATCATTTAATGGAATCATTTAACATGTCACTTAAATTTGTTACCCTAGATTTAAATATTTTTAGGTTAGTAAAATTTTGTATAGCTATTACCATGAAAAGATCTTGCCCCATCTGTGTGTATATATCAACATATGTATTAGTACTTGACGCGATCCTGGTTGGCCCCAAACGGGTGGGGACAGTTCGATTCAAATTCCAATTAAACCAATGACGAGAGCGCATATTAGGATGGTCCAACCAACTTTGCTCGGGTTCGTGTAAGATTTAGTTACTCGTTCATGCTCAAGGGAGTCCACGGATAGAGGGTGGCAACCCGTTCGTAACTGGATTCAAGTGCGCAAGGACGGAGCAAGTGAAACAGCCCCAGCTGCAACTGATACGGCCAGCACGCCGTAGTCGTGCTTTTAAGCACGATCGTGTTCGATCACCCACGCCTAAGAACAGTTTGCCATGCCTCGAAGCTGTGCTCCTAAGCACGCCCAGTTCTGCGTTCAGCGCAGCCGTGTCCCGTGGTCGTGCTATTGAGTACGCCTGTTCTTTTATTATGTGAGTTGTGCAATTGAGGACAACAGGAAGCACGACCAGCCCAGCTGAGCTGTGTCCCTAAGGCACGGCCGTGCTTGGTCGCGGATCCATATTCGCGTGATTTTTTGTTAGTTTCCTAATTTGTTTTAATTTTTCTTTGATTTGAACCCTTATTATAAAAGGGAGACTTATAAAACCATTTGAATTGAGGATAAGAATTTCTTAGAGATTTCTCCAAATCTCAGGAATTCAACGGATTGTGAGATCCGTCGTATTCCACCCCGGCTTATCGCTCGATCTGTCGCAATCGTGTGTGGCGCCTTTAATTGCAAGGTTCTCTTCGTTCATTCGTTATCAGATCAAG
>JAOWBR010221820.1:0-17513 GCA_028571145.1 Dionaea muscipula
CTGACCCATAGTACTTGGGTTGGTTGTTGAGTGGCACTGGTTGTGGGGGAATCGCACGAGAGAATAGCACTTTAATTACTGCTATTTACTTTCCCAGCATTTACATTTACGCACAAACTTCTTTCATCGTTAACTTCACTATTTTAAAGCCACGCAATTGATAAAACCAGCGTTACGGATAATTCCCTTGGGTTCGATCTTTTTATTACTACCAACGAGAGCAGTACACTTGCTGGATTGCGATTCGTTTCGGTCAAGGAGACCTCTCATCGGCAAGGATAGGTCGACGGCAAATCGAGCTCGATGCAGGACAGAGAGAGATCCGACGAGAGGAGGAGCGAATTTTGCCGAGATTCGACGAGATCTGTCGGTCGGAGCTCAAATCGGGCGAAGGTAAACTCGATTTCACCCCTCACCCCTTTCTTACTCATCTAGTGATTTTAGGCATTAGACTTATGGGGTTTTGTTTGATTTCGAGTTGTGTCATTTTTCGGGTTTGGGGTTCGATTTTTACCGACGATGGTAGAGGAAGATGACGGGATTTGGTGTGGAGGTCGCCGGTGAGTTGGGTGGTGACTGGAGGAAGCCGGACGGCCGGTGAGATGTGTCGCCGTCACCGGAAATGCCCCCGACGAGCTGCCCAGCTGTAGCTAGAGGAAGAAACGAGAGTGGGCTGGGGTTTTAGCCCCTGTCGGAGCTGGTTGGGGTCCTGTCGGTGTCGGGTTCGTCGATCACCGGTGGGGGTTGGTCGAAATCCTGTCAGCCGCTTCGGGGAACTGTTAACTTGTCTTAATTTAATTTTTTAACTTGATCGAAGGGTAAAATTATATGTGTTCATGTGCGTAAATTATCCAGAATTAATTTAGAGTGGTCGGGAACATTCCCACGTGATAATTAACAAAAGAATAATTATTTCGGAGCGTATTTTAATTAGGAGTTGATATATTTTGTAGGAAAAGGGATTACACGAGGTTGAGGTTCGAGCATTTGATTTTCCTACGATCTTCGGACTTGAAGTAGGGGATGTTGGTCTTAAGTGATGACTTGTTTTCATACGTATGTGAGGCATGATTACTCATTATGCAATTTACATATTTATACATATATATATGTGAGCATGTCTTTTAGTTCGCTGGATATTTAAATACTGCATTTGTATGATTTATTCATGATAGAGATTTTATGCATAGGATTTAAATGTTGGGTTGAGATATATAATGGTTTGACAAAAATAATGCCATACGCCCTGTTTTGGATAAATTCTAGATTTGGAAATGTTGGATTTATTAAATAGTTTTAAACGATGATTCTTGAGGATTTGTTTTGAGTAAGGTTGTGGAACGAGTTTTCACCTGAGTGAAATTCCCGATTTGGTAGTAGCGTGCACAGGGGTAGCCCTTACCCTTGGATATGGTAGTCCATGGAGAGCCATGATCCATAAATAACCTGAGGAGGTTCTCTGCCCTCGGTGAAAGTCAGTAAAGAGCGGTATTGGGTTATTTACCCTCGGTAAAAGTCCGTAAAGAGCGGTATTTGGTTCTCTGCCCTTGGTGAAAGTCCATAAAGAGCGGTATTGGGTTCTCTGCCCTCGGTGAAAGTTCATAAAGAGCAGTATTTGGTTCTCTGCCCTCAGTGAAAGTCCGTAAAGAGAGGTTTGTTTTACAGATATGATTTGAGATGAGATGAGATGATTTGAGACCTTTTATGATGGATTTTGATGATAGTGATGATATTTGATTTCCTTACGAGTTTTAAGAAAATGATGGTTTTTATCAAAAGCATGTTTGTATTGATACTCGACTGGACTTGTATGATTTGAGATATGAGATTTATGGAAGGTTTTATGGATTTGATATTGTGGCATATGGCTATTTGTTGCATATCTATTTATTAGAATATTTTTATGAGCTTTCATAAATTTATGCTACATATGCATTGCACGAGATAGATGTCTCCTACGGAGCTCAGGACAGGCTCATCCCATTAGTTGTTGTTTGTCCTCCTCCCTTTCAGGTTGATGCTGCTTTGAAGATTGATAGAGGACCTGTTGCATTCATATCATTAGTTGATAGGGCATGTAATTGATAGGTTGTGGATTACCCGTGCGGAGCTTTGATGTATGTCACTTCGACGAGATCGAGATGATGGATGTATTATGGTTATTTGTAGTTATTCTGAAATATGATGTAGTTGCACGTAGATGTATTAGTTGGGATTTGTCCAGTTTTAGGGGAGGTGCTGCCGAAATTTTTATTATTTTGAGAGTTAAAAATATTTAGAATGATTTTGATTTAATTGATGCTATGATACGGGCCCACTGACTTTGTCAGAATGGCGCAGCGGATGTGCCGAGGGTCTTAAACCATTTGTTGACCTTTTATTCGTTCTTTTTATTTGTTTTTCTTTAAATTTCCCGCGGATGGGGGGACCGGGCCCATTCACAATGGCGAACCGAACCCCAGTCGGGTCGGGGCGTGACATAAAAAGTTTTGTATGGGCACTACAAAAAGTGAATACACTGTTCAAAGATCAGATATCTTCGGGAGCGATCGTCACCGACAGAGAACGGGCATTGATGAATGCAGTGGATGAAGTCTTTCCAAGATTGGCACATATGCTTTATAAAAGGCACATTGCCAAAGATGTAGAGAAGAACTTTGTCGACCTAGTTCGTACGAAGAAATATTCTGCAGCCTTTTCCAGTCAGTGGAAAACGGTGGTGGATACGACAACTGTAGCGGAGTACACTTGGTCGCACGTGCTAGCCATGTTAGACTATTTGAGGAGACAGTAGCTGGAACTGTACAGGGAGAAATTCTTCGTGGCCCGAACGAAGCAGATTCTACATTTTGGCGCCCAGACGACCAACAGGTAATACATATTATATATACCGCGTTTTTTAAATTCCTTATTTACAACGTGGAAAAGATGTGATAGGCCACATATTTGTGATGTGTAACAGGGTCGAGAGTGCATATTCTCCGCCAAAGAGATGGTTAGGAACAACTATTGGGAGTTTCCATTTTATCTTCCCCCAAATTCATTCCCTAGTAGAGATGTAGCTGTTTGAGATAAAGGCCGAGTTGGAGAAGTCGCGGATCGTCAATCCCCACGTGACAATGTTTCAATTGTTTCGCCGTTTAAAAGGTCGGGCATCCCACTCATCGATGAGTGGGAGGGGGGAGCTGAGGCCGTTGACACAGTTCCAAACAAGTGTGGGTACACGATGAAGACGAGTTTCGGACTGCTCTGTGCGCACGAGATGTGTCTGATGGCAGCAGATCACAGGTCGATAAATCTAGCTGATATTCATATTTTTTGGAGGACCCTTCACATGAGAGGAGATGAGGGTGATGATTGTGCGCAAGAGTATCCCAAGAATGCGACTGAGGATGATCTGATAGATAAGGTATTTGCACAAACTAGGAAGTAGTATGTGGGACAGAAGATGATGTATGCCCACTTGATTAATGATATGCTTCATCTCGAGTATACTCAGCTTGAGGTGCCACAGGTCCGACATCATAAGCATCGGCCGAAGCAAAGCTCGATGAAGAGGGTCCTTTCTGGATGGGAGCATATTGATAAGATGTATTCCGACAGTGATATGGTTACTAAGTCATGGTCAGCATCAGGATGAGGTCGTGGACGACATAGTGGTTGAGGTCGTTCATCTTCCTCCGATCAGACATAGCTAGGGAGCATCGGTAACATATTTTCATTCACCGCTCACATGCCATAGTGGGTGTTGCTATACATTACGGGGGTCATGAATGTCACGGCGGACGGCAACTGTGGGTTCATAGTGATTGTTCTGTCCGAATACTAGGAAGAGTCGCAGTGGCTGCGTATGTGACTTGATTTGATGTAGGAGATGATGGCCCATCAAGATTTGTACATTCGCGCATTACAGGGTGAGACGTACTATGATGCTACGTAGAACATATTAGATTGTCATCTTTCTCTTGCTCCATATGAGAAATGGTTAGATTTGATGAAGTTAGGATGCGTGATCGCCACACCATACCAGAAGATCATGACCTGCTTCTCTATCATGTTTCCATGCACATACTTGCCACGGGAGGCTCTGGACGGGGATCAACCACTATCTGCACAGATCAACATAGGGTTACTGCACAGTCTTTTACATTTTATTTCTCTTCGTCTATCTAATGCAATACCGCTACCTTGGTCGAGAGGATGTGATCTAGTTGTACTGCATTGGAGAGAGATATTGTGGTAGTTTTGTATTAGTTGTGTGATGTTGGGGAAAATAAAAGGCAAAAGAAAAAGTGAAACTATCGTCATCCATTCCGTGGTCATCAAGAAGGGTCACCACGCCATGTACGAACGCCAACACTAGACGGATCCTTGGAGGTACTAGCACGTCCTCTCTCGTCACATGGAACCATCAAGTCCTCCAGGTGGACGGTGACCTCATCGATGCGCTGCCATAATGTCATCTGATCGTAATATGCCCGATTCTATGGATGAAATGGGTACAGACAGTTCGCAACATACTGAAAGCACTGCAATTCGAGACATGAGAAACAGATAAAATAAATAGAAGTTATCATACGTGAAAATAACTTGTATTAAACGGAACTTACCGCATACTGCAAATGTAACGAGGTCGAACGATAATTCCTTGCATGTGAGGAAGTGCCTCCACACGGGATCCGGGTTGAATAGCTGGAGCGAATTCTCTGATGTGGGGAAGGGAAAGAATGAATTCAAAGGGTCAGTGGATTTGAGGTAATTCCATGTCTCACCTTTAGACTTAGAGACGGCCGGGAGCTCGGCGAACCTCGGCCCGGAGAATGGAAACGCTGGATGAGGGGGTGCTTCCCCAAAGAATGGGAAGTATGCCCGAAGCCATATTTGGGTGATCCATAGTGGTCCAAAGCTAGACAGTTCTTTGCCTTGACGTAGTTGGTCTCCGAGGAGGGCGAGACCATGATACAGGGAGGCTAACAAGAAGGACACAAGATTCAGCTTTCGTCCTTTGGCCAAGTCGTTCGACAGTTTGTAATAGGCCGTGATCAGCTTCCCACTTGCTGGACAAAAGGACAAGTTTGCATAAGAAATAGTGGACAAATGCTATGCGTACCTCTTCCAAGACTGGACCGGATCTCTTATGGGCCGACATGAAGGTGCTGTAAGACGAGAATGTATGCGTCTCTACGGCGGGGGCATCATGGGTGCATGCGATGTTGGCTGAGATGGTGTCATCAGTGGGGAACGTGCTAGTTAGGGCGGCAATGTCGCGAAAGGTGATTGTCATCGGGGCACAAGGAGAGGTAAAAATGTTGGCATTGGATGACCTGAAGAGGATGACTAGTGGGAAAAGTGTGGGGTTGAAGGATGGAGCCATAATGCCCATGCAAATCAGGTGGAGAAGGCCTGTCTCTGAGGCTTTGGACTCAAAATCGTCGTTGGGTCGAACTCTGTTGAACCAGTTCTCAGAGGCTTTATTTGAATGGGGTCAGTTGTGAAGGGATTTGAAGTTGAGGATGGTATCAATGGAGATGGTTGGGGTCTGTTATGGTGGTTGGAAGGTAGACGGAACTCGGTGCAAAGGGGATTTCAGTGACGCTGACGACATCAATGACGGTTGGGCCTAGGCATTGCTGGCCTACGGTGTTGGTGAAAATACCATAAGAGACAATCACCAGCAAGTTTAGGGCGTCTATATAGTTGGAGAAGGTCTCCATTCACGAAGGCTCAAGGTTTCAAGGGTTTCGCTGATCTGGGAATTGAAGAAGTCTATTTCTTGTTTTGAAAGTGTAAAGAGAAAAGAGAGATGGAGCCACTGGGTTTATATAGATGAAGGAAGGCTTTTCGGGTTTCTAGGGCTTACGTCACGATGATTCGGGGATTACTACTCTATTTTTGGACGAAGCATGTTCGTCCCATCCGCTGCCAGTCATCGCATCGAATGTCTTATCATGTCTCTTCGCGTCCCTATTAGAACTGAGTGCGGTGCATCAATGATGAGTTTTTCATTAATGCGCTGCACTGGGGGTATTATTGACAGGGGGTACGATGGGACACTCCGAGATGGGTTGCGGTGGCTGTGTTTGGGTCTTTAGACGCAGTCGTTCTAGGACGATGGGCGTGTTCCTGTGCCTCATGTCTCTTGGGTCATTCGGGGTTCGGGCAGTGTATGTGCTGGACGAGCCCTCGGGCTAAAGATGAATGGTGGAGAACGTGGTCGGTTGAGATATGGACCATACGATTGACAATTACTTAGCAGTTAAAGCACGACTCCATGGCGTGGTTGCAGCCGTGACATGTTGGCATCGGCTCATGGAAGGACGAATTGGCGACGTATGGTTTATCGTGTTGGGGACAGTTAAAAGGAGGTTAAGTCGTGGTCAAGAAGTTGGCCCATGTCTTAGGACGTGGGTAGTTATCGTGTAATTGCCCCTTCTGGGTATTTGTATGCTTATCAGAGCTTTGTGAAAAAGGACAATCAACATTCAATCAATCAATCAATCAACAACATTCTCTATCTGTTATCTCAGTATTATCTATCCTAGGAGTAACAGTAATTCGTAGCCCTAGTTCATAGATCGTAGTCCTAATTCAACCGATCCCATTTCGGTTATCCGGTATAGAGCGGATTCTTTTTCCAGAATCCAATTTCGACGATTGCAGGAACGCCACTAGCTAAAAATCCTTGGTAACATCAACAATATTTTTTCACTGTTTTTTCGGACAATTTTTAACTGAAAAGACATTAAAACTTAACTCACTAACCTTTAATATGTCGAATATTGATTCGTCCATAAATGTGACAAACATCCAATAATTTTTTTAAAAAGAAATTTGGGAACAAATAGAGAAGTGAATGGAGAAATAAAATGACGTTCTATTATATATATATAATATATATATATCGGGCGGTTATATACACCCCCTATTATACTCCCTATTTAGAGGCCCATCGACAACTGTGGATTAATCCACAACGGACGTATCAAATTTGATTAATTTATGAAAAGAAAATATAAGAAGATTACATAAAATCTTAGAAAATCAAAAAAAATCTAAAAAAGGAAAAGAAAAGAAAAGAAAAGAAACAATAAACCTTAGAGTATTTGGGATCAAATCTGATGCGTCTATTTTTTGTAATCTACGGCTGTGAGTGGACCTCTAAATAAAAAGTATAACAGGGGATGTATTTACCCGTCCTGTATGTATATAATTTCGTAATTCACGGTAAGAACAAAATTAAAAATTTATAAAAAAGTCTGGTGCGTTTAGTTAAAACCGGGTTACGTTTGCCGAGGCCCATGAGATTTCGTTGGAATGAGAACTGCTATTCACAGACCAATTCCCATTTTGATTTGACAAATTAAATTTTTTTTTTTTTTTGTTGAGAACTGGCAGCCGGTTCCCATCAGACGTGAACACAACAAAAGTTATTCCTTGTTTTTTTTTTTGTTTATTTTCTCTTGTTTTAATATTTTTATTAATTAACTTGTTTTTAATAATAAAAAATTTATTTGTCCAGTTTGTATAAAATTTATTTTAATATTTGGCTTGTTTTTATTTTCATATAAGTATAGTATAGAGTAGTAAAATGAGGAGAGATTAAAGATCTAGAAGTAGAATGAGAAGAGATTTAGAAGTAAAAAAAAAAAGAGATTTAGAAGTAAAAAGAGGAGATATCTAAGAGCAAAATAAGGAGAGATCTAGGAGTAAAATAAGGAGAGATCTAAGAGCAAAAGGTGGAGAGGTCTATAAGTAAAATAAGGAGAAAATCAATATAAATACAGAAACCAAAGACACAAATCTACACATTGTCAAACCAATATAAGTCTTTCATTCTTCTCTTTTCTAAACACTTCATAAAATTCTACATTTTTTCATATTTCGTAGAATAATATGGATGAAAGTAACATTCCAAGGGAAGATACATATGATCGTCGCGACTATACACCTGAATTTACGATACATGAGGTTAGTCATCTATCTCTTAAGTAAAATAAATTAACAAGTAAAGGGTACCTTAATTTTTTTGTATATTTATAAAAAAGTTATTCTAATATCATTTTTATTGATCTTTTCAACAAGAGAAACTATGTTAAATTGGGTACGAATGATTGGACGTTAAAATGGTATTGTGTTCGTTATCGATAAATCAGCAAATGTAATAGGCAACAATGCTCCGATGTGCACTATTATTAGAAATAATTAGTATAAATTTTTTATTATAAAATTAAAATAAAAACAAGTTAAATATTAATAAACTAAAATTATAAAAAAACAGACAAATAAACCAAAGAAACCGGAGACAAAGCAAAACAAAAAAAAAAAAAAAAAACCAAAAAGTAAAAATTGGGCGGTGAGTTTTATCCTGTCTTGTCAATTTGAGTTTCTGTGTGAAAAGCAAATTCCGTTGGAATCTGCCGACTGAAATTGGATCCTTCTACTTTTCTCTTTCTCTCTCTGTCTCATTCCCCCTCTCACTGACCCCAGGATCTACAAGCTTCCACTCCTCGGTCTCAGCTCGATGTGATGAGGAGTTGAAGTGCTGAATTGAAGAAACAAGCTAGCCTTCTAGCGATGGAGTTGGTGGAAGGTGTTGGGGAGAGCTCGTCGCCGCCTCGGAACTCGGGGAACTTGAGCAGTTACGACATCCGGAATGATGTTTACAATCGGCTGATGGAGAGTGGAAATGAGGAGGCCGTTTCCAATCCGGATTTGCGTGAACAGTTGGATGCTCACTTCAATCGCTTGCCTGCTAGGTTCACAATTTCCTAATCTTCTGATCATATGCTAGCATTTGCTGTACAACAATTTCCCATATTTGCTTGAGCCTCATTGTGCTGAAAGTAGCTATAAGCTAGTGAAAAGAACAAAGGAGATGAACGGTGGAGGATTTTTCATAATTAATGTATATAAATTGAAAACTAGAAAGATGAATGAAATTGGTATGTATACATATGGTGGGTTGATTAGTTCCTCGTCAAGATTTAGAATGGATAATTTGAAGGTTGTATGAATTTCTTTACAGATTGAATTGGTAAAAGTCCTCCGGACTTCCCTTGTGCTACTATGAGTGTAGCCACCTGCAAGCTGGCTTGCCACCTCACTTACGCGGTTCTCGTGCTAGCAGGGTGAGAGAGTCCTGGTTAAGGTGGTACAAATTTATATTTATGGGAACAAGTACACCTCAAGAGGGGAGACTGAAGAGGAAGATCAAAGAGAAGTTTGATGGAAATATTGAAGTATGACATTGTTTATCATGACTAAATGGAGGACATGGCATTGATAAATGAAAATCATGTTGTCATATCAATATAGCCGACCCTACCTAGTAGGATAAAACTTTGTTGTTGTTGTATAGATTGAATAAATACCTTCTACACAGGTTAGTTTAATACTATAATTTAATTCTCTCTAAATGAGTTGAGGGTTGAAGTCAAAAACACAAGTGGTGTACTATGTAATGCTTGCTTTGCCTTGACAATTTTCATCACAGACTTCACAGTACTCTACACAGGTTGTGCCTTGTCAATTTGCATTTTAAGTCACGTGGACATTTGCGTTATAACAATATTTTCTTGTATATTTTAGACACGAATATAACATGTGCAGTAGGAGGTAGGTTTGACGGTTTAATTGAACTTACATCTCCTTTTTCTACAGTTATGGTCTTGATATTAATGTGGATAGAGTGGAAGATGTTTTAATCCATCAGAAGCTTCTTGCACTTGCGAAGGACCCCGAAAAAAGACCTGTTTTCCACGTGCGCTTCTTGGAGGTATTGCTTAGTCATCTGCTTCATTCTATCCAAATAGAAGAAAGCAAATGCGATATTAACTTGTAATTTCATCCTTAATCCTTTTTCTATATTCTCTTTTTCCCTGGTCGTGTTATATTTTATAGCATCAGTATATTTTTTGGAGGAAAAAGTAGGAAATTCATTATTAGTATTGAATGCGGGCTTAAGTTATGGTTTTATCTTTCTACCCTGGCCGTTTTGTGGTATTGTAATCCTAACTACTGGTCCAAATAATGTTTACTCAACCTATTAGGAACTTTATAAGTTGAATGTCCATTTTCCTTTTGTTGACCACAGGGGTTATATGCTTGCTTATTTAAGATGAGATGTTAAATATCTGCTGACTAAATATTTGTTGTGGTTAAATTGCTTATTTGGTTATTGAAAAATAGGACTACACTTGAAAAACATTCAATTTGGTTTTGTTGTGCATGCTTAGTCAGAATACATGTTATTTAGATGAAAAGTTGCGTCAGCTTTGGATTTAGATAAAGGATTCTTTTTTGATGTTAGCTCACTGTTCTGTATTATGGCTATATTGAACAACTGAATCTTATCGCAGCACCATAAAAATATGGCACATTATTGGTAATTAATGCAATAAGGTGGTCCTTCTAGAATCTAGAAAAACAGTTCACTAATGATGATCTTGTGAAAAATACGAACATGTTATTGTGTTAAGTTTTAGGCAACCTTTTTTATATGTCGCGGATCATCATTGAACAAGTATTGGTAATGGATCCCAACGTGTTTATTCGATTAAAGGTGAAATCACGTCTGTTTGTCCTGATCCTTTGATTCAGCAAGCAAAACTGCTATTGGTTGGGGCAAGAGAGTATAAATTGGGATCATGACCCTATCCTTCAGATTTTTAAATTCTTGGTTATCTCAGTTGTATTCATGGCAAGTGGTCTTGTGATCTTGTCAGAAGGTGCTAGGCATTCTTAAGGTAGGAAGATCTTGTAATGCCATAGGCATTGAGGACATGTAAGGAACTTTCTCACAGAAGTTAGGTATCAAATTAATGAATGGAACTATTTCATGAAGTTAATTAAGACACGAGTTACACAACAATGTCAGCACAATAACAGTTTTGAATTTCACTACAAATTTGATATGAAGCTATTGTACACAATCAATTATTACTCAGTTACACAACACCATCCTTACACTAAGCGCTTGAGTCTTACTTATTCATTGAGCTAACCTAGAAAAAAATATATTGGGAGCTGAGGTTCATATGCTAAGATGGTGTATGCTAAAGTATAAAACCATTTCTTGATCCTAATACCATAAGCTTAAACTTTTGGTTTAGTGGTTTCTCGACTTGATATTAAAGTAGCTTGACCAAGTGGTCATGAGTTGGAATTCTATTACCCTTGTTGCTAGGTATTGTTTATAGTGTACGACATATGGTGCTGCATCTTGAATTGCTAGTCTACACTCCAAGTAGAGTGGGCATTTGTGTGAGGGAGCATGTTAAAGAATAAAACCATTTCTTGGGCCTTATATACAATCGCGAGCTTTTGGTTTAGGGGGTTTCTTGACAATATGCTGATACCTATTCAATTCAATTGACTTCTTTGCCACCATATGTTTACCCTTATAGGTGGATGACTGTAAAGATGGGAAACTAGAGGCTAAAGGTGCGTAATCGTAAAAGATTCAGAGAGAGGGAGGAGGGTCAACACCTTATGGAGACAAACTAAAGCTCAATAGTGTAATCGTAAACGAACTAAGATTTTGTTAAGAAAGGAAGGATGACAAAAATACATTTTTCATCATGACATTCTCACTAGGTGTAATCCTTTTTCGTCAGGTGATAGCATAATCCCTTTCCCGCAATATCATTTGAAGTTTGAAATGTTAATCTTTTCCTCTCTATCTATGTTATTTTCCCTAATGCTCTATATTGTACTTATACTTGCATTTCTCCTCCTTTAATATGCCTATATATCAACTAAAAAGGTCTCCTTTCACTTGGTTGTTAGAGTATTTGGACTAGAGCAGATATCCATGAAGATCAACAGAGTGTAGACGCTGTTTCTGTATCCAGCCTGTATCTGAACCCCGAATATGAAGGGCATATGACATGTCATACTAGGTAACTGGTTTGTTCTTCTAGGTTCTTGAATCTGGATGTTGAGTTCCATGTTTCTGCTCATCAGATTGACGGATAACCAAGCCTAACACTGAATGGAACCCAAAGTCCCCTAACTATTCTATTATACATCATAATGATGAATTCTACAATAGAATTTCCAGAATTTCCAGACTTTGCTTGTTATTGAATTCCCCTGAAATGATAACAATTGTATACTCCTAATATATTGATGAGTTTATTGTGGAAACAGAGGACATATATGGATAAGTCTTGCCTATTGCTAAAAAATAACAGGATTATTTCTCTGCAATGTAAAATAGTATCAAAGAATAGTAATAAACTATATTTCTTAGAGCTATTCATTTGCATTACATTAGTTTTTGGTGCTGAAATTTGAGTGACCACAGGACACTCATCATAAATTGCAATAAATACAAAAAGAAGAAAACATTTCAAAGTAGTAAATAATGATTATGCTATCACTGTCTATGATGAAAATTACCACATTAACTGCAACACCAAGTTGAAAATGTAGTAGGCTAGCAGCTGAGAAAGTGCACATGGGCACCCGTGAAAAATCCTGATGGTAAATGTTGTACAAAAATCTGAATCAAGAGGTTCTAAAAAAAATGCAGAATTATAAAGAAAGCACTCCCTTGTAGAAGATGAGGTTTGGTGTGAGGCCCTAACCCGGTCTGTCTCATCATAAACCGGGTCAGTTCCTTCATGGTGGCAAACCCGAAGCAACTCTATTATTAACAAAGATGGATTAAAGTCTGTGGAGTTTATCATCCAATTATTCTCAGGGTGTCGTCACAAATAATGTCCTCAGGTCTGATTCTCTTCTTATCTTTCATTACTACATACAGGCATAAAGCTTTTCTATACCTTTACTTGTCCCGCAACATGCGTCAAGTAAGCATAACGTAAACCTGCGCCAGTCGCAGTTAATTCATGCATCGACTAGTCATTGGCATTTCCATAACTATCAACTCTAGAGTGTTCACAATCATTGTCAATAGAATATCTTTCATTTATTCATTCATAAAGGTCTTGGTACATTGTCTCAACAGTCCTCCTTACATTTCACAAAGTAGCGATAGCCCTAACTATCTTAATGCTACTCCCAACAACCAAAAAGAAAAGGAAAGAAAAGATACTTAGTCGAGCTGCGCCAGATCCACCTAAGGATTATGTTTCTTAAGGATCTGTCACATAAACCTTACTCCGGGAACATGATATATATTAACTAAACCAAAAATTGCGACAGATGACAAGATTTACTACCAGTCGCAAGTTACATAAATTATTACACCAAGGACTTAAGGCAAAACTAACTATACTACTTAGAATAAAACTTAATGCTTCCATCACTGCCGCGACTGCTCCCCACCTAAAAATGGTAAATCAACTATCGGGATGAGTCATGGCTCAGTAGGGAAACATGAGTACTACCCGGCTATATGCAATGCATCACAATGGGATTCAACACACAACTTTTATAAACAGTGAATAAAAATTGTAATACAATCAGTCACATAAATAGAGTCCTTTCATAAGACATTACAATCACCTTCAAATTTTCTCATAAACATGTTCTCGCAATCATAAACCACACTCGAGCCTTCAGCTCAACAAAAGAAAAACAATGTCCATATACTCCGCTATTCTGAGGACTCAGTCCCCGCAGGTCGCGACCCCAGCGCACTGGAACTTTACGGGCTTTATACTGTCGGTCCGCCAACCGCTATCATAATAGTTGTTTCGGGTCTTTCACTTAGGAGAATATCATGCCCCAACTTGCTCATCCTTCGCATATGGCATTGGTTTTAAAACCTTGTCCCAATCTCATTCACAAATTTCACGCACCAAATATCATGGCTCATAAACAAGATTTCAAAACCAACTTTCAGAATCATTGAAAACACTTTTATACTTTCATAAATCGTTTCTCAAACTCTCAACCTAGTTCACCATCAACCCATGAAATCATTTACAAAATCATGGAAAACACACATAAAATCCTTCACAAAACCTGAAAATGATATTGAGATATTCAATCCACAATTTGGTACACACATATACACGTTCAGTACAGAAATTCCCCTACCTCAATGATGATTTCAAGCTTGTTCTTCAGTTCTCTAACTCTTCGTTCTCACTCTCTTTCTCTTTCTTTTAAATCGTGAGATTTCTTAGCTTTGCAAAAGTCTCATACCCGAGACCCTCATGGGGTATTTATAGTATAGGTTTATTATTAATCTATTCTTGTTTCACTCATTACAAATCACATGGGTCTGCCTCCAAATCTTGTCAAAATCTTACTTTTCTTGCCACATGTGTCAGCGTTCACACTTATTTTTCACTTTTGTTGACTTTTCAACATTTGCGTTCACACTACAGTTCACTCGCTACTTATAGCTGCGATTGATCACCCGCACTTAGAAATCTACGACTCTTTGGTCTTCTGCTAAAGATGCGCCAGTTTTCCTAGTGTATGATCAGCCGCATCTATAAGTAGTCATAATTCTATTCTAACTAGTCTTAGGACTAGTTTCACTAGTCGCACCAGCTAGGTCTTCCGATTTCTCAACTTGCATTTGCTTAATGTTTGAACCTTTCCTCTGACATAAATTAAGTTTTTATCACACTTAAAATCGTCTTTACTCATCATCACAACCGACTTAGGTTTAATTAACTAAGGTTTTCCCTTAATTACAAGCTAGGGCCGTTACATTTGACGTAGTGGTTAGTTTCTCCACTGGTGACTTGTTGGTCATGGGCTTCCAGGTTTGAGACATGGATAAAGCCTCAGGTAAAGCTGTGTAAATATACGTACACCCGTCCCTAACCCCTACCCCTAACCCCGGACTAGCTGGGTAGCGCTTGCGCACTGAGGACCACCCAATGACAGAACTCATTTATCTGGTGAAGTATAATTAAAGATTTCGGTTAAAAATAAAGAACAATGGAACTGTCTTACTTTGTGGTAAGGAGTATGGGCAAGGTAAAAAGAACAATATGGCTAGCCTAAGGTACTAAGAATACTTTCTAGTATGCATGGTCTTAAAATGTTATGCCAATCTTTCATAAGTCTTATGGACTATTCCCGGAGAACCACACTTTTGGAACAATGTTCCCAAGGGATGTGTAGAATGAAATGAAATGATTCAAAAGCTTAACCTCAAAGTGAGGCTCTTTCTTGATATTTATACACTACAAGTTATGATAAGTCCACTACAACATAAAGCATAGCCTAGAACAAAACCTAGACTCAAGTCCAATACTCAATACTAACTCATTAACACACAACGCTCCCCCTCAAGTTGGAGTATAGATATTAATCATGTCTAGCTTATTACAAATATACTCAACCTGATTTTCAGAATGATGTTTAGTTAGAATGTTACCAAGTTGCTCCCCTGTCTTTACATGGCTCAACATAATATCATCACTCTGTAACTTTTCTCTCACAAAGTGACAGTAAACCTCAATATGTTTTGTTCTTTCATGAAAAACCTAATTGGAAGCAATGTGGATAACAGGAAACTCCAACTCATCGAGTAACTGACGAATATAGGTGACATCACTAGTCAAGTGAGCTAGAGCACGATACTCAAACTCGGCACTAGATCTAGCAACAACTGTCTACTTCTTGCTCTTCCACGAAACTAGAATGCCACCAACAAAAACACAATAACCACTGGTGGACTTCCGATAAGAGGGTGAGCCAACCCAGTCTACATCAGAGAAGCTCTAAATGCGTTTATGACTATGATCACTATAAAGCAGGCCTCGACTAGAATGTCCCTTGATATATCGAAGAATGTGGATAGCTGCTTCCCAATGAGGAACTCGGGGATCTGACATAAACTGACTAACCACACTCACCGAGAAGGCGATATCGGGACGTGTGATGGAGAGATAGTTCAACTTACCCACCAAACGTCTTTACCTATCTGGAAGCATCGGAGTGTACTTGGCTTGCTATCAAGCATACCAGTATCTTACAACAAGTCCAGAGCATACTTACGTTGGGACAAGAAGATCCTAAGCTTACATTGAATACCTCAATCCCCAGAAAATATCTCAAAGACCTGAGATCTTTGATCTGAAAATGGCTCTGGAGGAATGTCTTCAGGGAGGCTATCCCTGAACTGTCACTGCTCGTGATAACAATATCATCAACATAAACTATAAGAAAGATGCAACCCCCACTACAATGCTGATAAAAAACAGAATGATCTTTTTCAGACCGCCGTAGACCGAACTCCAGAACCACAAAACTGAACCGTCCAAACCAAGCTCGAGGTGACTGCCGAAGCCCATATAGGGACTTCTTCAGGTGACATGCATACCCACTCCCCCCTGAGCAACAAACCCAGGAGGTTGCCTCACATAAACCTCTTCATTAAGGTCCCCATGGAGAAAAATATTCTTCACATCCAGTTGATGCAAAGGCCAATGATGGGATGTAGCCAAAGAAATGAGAAGACGGACAGAGACTATTTTGGCCACAAGAGAAAATGTCTCAGATAATCAATGCCATAGAACTGAGCATAGCCTTTGGCCACCAAGCGGACCTTAAGATGAGTAACCGAACCATCGAGATTCATTTTCACAACAAAGACCCACTTGCACCCAATAACTTTCTTTCCGAGAGGCAGAGAAACAAGATCCCAGGTTTGATTAGCCTCAAGAGTGATCATCTCCTCAGACATGGCCTGTTTCCAGGCCGGGGAAGAGAGAGCCTCAGACACTGTCCGAGGAACAGTGATAGAGTTCAGGTCAGAGATAAAAGCCTGCAAGAAGAAACCCCTGTATAGGATATACGAGTAGAGAGGGGGTAAGTAGTACACCTCTGCTGGCCTTTCTGTAGGGTGATGGAAACATCGAGGTCCGAGGAAGGAGTAGAGGACGAGGAATCCAATTACGGAGATGGGGAATCGGTAGGGGTTGGCTTAGGAGCAGCTACGGGAGCATAATCCAACAGGACTGGTGGTAAGTCGGTACCAAATACCGGGACGATGAGTGTACACATGACGAATAGGAGGCGGAGGAGACGGGGGTGGAGGTGGAGAGGACGAATGCGAGAGTGAAGGAGATGGAGAAGAAGGCGGAGACGTCGAAGACGGACGTAGGAGAAGCTCATAGATCAAAGTGTCATCATCCACACACACTTGATTGAGATAGACGAGGAAGGGAGGATGAAGTCACAGAGGAAGAGGAAAACCGTCTCAAGTGAGGAGAATAACAACGATGCCCCTTCTGAACGTGTGAGTAGCCCAGGAAAACACATCTCAAGGATTTGGGGTCAAGTTTAGTGAGAGTCGGACGTACATCCCGAACATAATAAGTACACCCAGAGATGCGTAAAGGAAAAGGGTGAATGTGGTGGAAAGAGCTATCTGGGAATAGGACATAGAAGGGTATCTCGCCCTGAAGAACAGAGGAAGGCATGCGATTGATCAAGTAGGCATGCGATTGATCAAGTAGGAAGGCATGCGATTGATCGAGTTCCAGTATGGTTTCTTGCACACTCATAAAATCATATTTTGAACACATCTAACGGTTCGGATCGTCTCAAATCATTCCCGAAAAAGTTGTGTAGCA
>JAOWBR010221930.1:7417-27462 GCA_028571145.1 Dionaea muscipula
TGGTTCATACCTCCCTCTTTCTCACGCTGGCCATCAACTGCACCAGCAGCAGCAGCAGCAGCAGCTATTGGTTCCTCGGCTCGGCCTGATCACCAGCACAGCAGCGAGTTCCCCGGCATGCAGTTTCCACCCACATCTCCAACTCCTGTGTTGGATTCTGATCGTCGTCTAAAGAGGCTGCTGCTGTATACTTCGTTGTTGCTTCAACTGGATACTGCATGGAAACCTGTTTCCATAGACGTTCGTTGGAGCTTCCCGACTTGTGGTTGTTATCATCATCAGTTTGCACAGGAGGATCCAGGGGGGTTTCTTCTAACAATATCCCAGAAATCATTGCTTCATCATCGGCAGTGTTGAAATTCCTTGCTTCTTCCACTGGGAACTCCAACTGCTGCATTTGCATTAGAGTCTGATCATCTAAACAGGATTTATCTAATTTTGATTTGACTACTGGATCATCGGTCATTGACTCGACTAGATCCTTCAAAGAAACTTGAAGATCTTCATTGGGACAGCCAGGCTTCTTCTGGCTGTCAGCTGCTGTTTCCATAGGGACGACGATGGCATCTTCCGACAATTTTTCATCAGGCTCAGTTTCACAATAAGCAGCTGAAGAGGAGGATTTATTATCTGGTGTTGACTTGACTAGATTCTGCACCGAAATCGGGAGATTATTATTGTAGGAGCCAAACTTCAGGCTGCTGCTGCTGCTATTGGTTTCCATAGGAATGGCAATGACAGCTTCCTCTGGTAACTTGTCAGCAACCTCAGTTTCTGCTCCATTAACAGCTTCATGCAAAAGGATGCTGCTATTGCTCTTTGCATCTTCAAGATAGGAGGGGGGGCATCTAGGAGGAGGATCCCTTCGAAGGCATAGATGGCATCTAAAACCAATTAGGTGCTCAACATTCTGGGCATCAAGCCCAAATGCATGTGCATGGAACCAACCTGCACAAGCACAAGCGAATTGTGAGTGAGACCTACCAAAAATGATATAAACAAGAATGCAACATTTCATTTACCTCCACATTTTTCGCAGGCAATATACTTTAAAGCAGATGTGTAACTTTCCTCACAACAAAGAGGACACTTGGGTTGATCAATTGTGGTGGTGGTGGTAGTGGCCGTGGCAGAGAATTCACAAGGAAGGAGCTTTGTTCTCTTGAAATGCACAATAAGTTCATCATTTGGCTTCCTGCACAACTTTAGACCATTAATCCAAAAAGCAGAGCAAGTCGGCGTTCTCTTCCTCTTCCAACTCCAAGAATGGACATCTTGAGAAGGCTTCTTAGAGCTCACAGTTCCTGCCTTGGTCTGTTTCTCCTCCTTCTTCTTGTCTTCCCCAAAACCAGAATAATACTGTCCTGATACAGATTTAAGTATCCTGGATGAACGCCGCAGGCTCACACCGGGAGACACATTGGCACTTTTCTCTGAAAACATCATCTGCCCACGAACCTCCTTTGCTTCTTTAGTGTTTTCCACCAGTACCTGTTGTTTGCTTGCATAGGAGGAGGAAGTACTTCTCTCTCCTTTCTTTGACTTGGGCTTCCTACCTCTTTTTTTCCCAAAATATACACTCTTCCCATCCTGGCTAATCTGAACAAACCTTTTCCTTCCTCTTTTGCCTTTGCTGAAAACCTTTCCACCACCCTCCACTATTTGAATCTTCTTTTTCTTTACCCTTTTTCCGATCATTACTTGCTCACCAGCCAGGCACGTGTGGCACACAAACGGACACTTAGCAGCATTCGTTCCTGACAGCTTCCTGACATGCCTTTTATGGAAGAATCCTATAATAAATAAATAAATACAATGATGAATGGATGTCAAGGTTGGCTGACTAATAGATAAGCAACTTAATCAGCAGTGCAAGTATATTGTGCACGTATTTATAAGTCCAACTCATCATCATCATCATATTTATGATCAAATCCCACTAGGTGGGGTCGAGCGCCAACTGCATAACATAAAGCAGAAAGTAAAACCATATGCACCTTTATTTGCCACATTCAGGAGATATTATTCATAAGAGGAAGCCAATCCAGAAACTGTAATTCCTAAACAGTCCATAGGGTGAAAAAAAAAAAAAAAAAAGTGAAAGAAGTACGACCACTAGCTACTTACCACAGCAACGCCGGCAGCTGACAGCATCCCTGGAAGTCAAGAAAATATGTCAGTCAGTTGTTTGATAATCATCACGAATTAGATTGGACTGAACATGGGGGGGCACATATTCAAGCAAAAGAAAGTGTTTTACATATCAAGTCATCAATCGCATTCTAGTTGTTACCAGACTAACCTAGTTGGCACTCAATCCCTCAGCATAACCAACTAGTTAATACTTTCTAAACAACAATTTGAGCAGTCATGCCATATCTAAGCAGAAGCAGATAATTTCTCCTGTGCCATCATTACCAGTAACAAATATTGCCCATTACAAATTCAAAGTTATCAAATTCAGAGAGATAAAAGACTGTCAGAAAAGAGTTTCCTGAGGAGACAAACAAATAAACTACAACAAACAAAAAGATGATAGTGCGGATACAGAAGGCAGTCCGTCCTCCTCCGGTCCACAAGCGTGCTCCCCGGCCAGTGCGGGAGTAGGGGGAGGGTGTCCATGTACACAACTTCACTCTTGTATTTCTGCAAAGAGGCTATTTCTACGCTTTGACCAACAGGCCACCGGCACAACAACTTACTATTGCACCAAGGCTTGCCCTAAACAGTGGGGATACGGAAAAACAGAAGAAAAATCTTGAAGTACCTGATTGGTACATCTTTCTTGCAGTGTCCACATTGATAATTTTCTGCTCTCTCTGCTCTTGAAACAAGGTATTCTAAACCTTTTCTCCTAAATGGCGTCTTCACGACTTTGTTCTTGGGTGCTCTAGTGGAATTGATCTTACTAGCCTTCCGGGCAATCTTTTTCTCTTCAAAACCTTTCAAGAGATGTAAGGGAAGATAAGATTCGTCAAGCCAGTACTTCTTCCTCTCGCTAGAGTCCTCAAGCATTTTCCCATGTCTCACCACCACATCCGGGATGATTCTTCTCTTTCCAAAATCTAGAAGATATCTAACAATTGTTCCTTCCAGGGTCTTCCTCCGGACTATAACCTTCTTGAAGAGTCGAATAGACTTCTTAGACTCATTGTCCAACAAAGATAGAAGATGAGTTTTCTCAATGTCATCCCACCTAATGTTTTGGTCAAGCTCCCTGACCTGAAGCAATAGCATAAATAAAGAAAACACATTACTCTGTTGACATTACGTGTGTCTCGGTATTATAAACAGCTTGCTGAATATAATTACCGATTGCTATAAGCACACACTTGAAACCAGACAGAAACCATGCAACGCTCCAGAAAATCCAATTAGAAAGCATCATTTATCGCAAACATCCGCATCAATACCACACTTTTTCACATTGTCAATAAAGATAAGCCTTTGGCTGAAAAAGAGAGGGAGTTGCTAGAGAAACTTTTTTTTTTTGGCAAGTAGTTGCTAGAGAAGCTAAGAGGCCGGGAAGATCCATACTGCATCAAGCCATCAACAAATAAAGAGACTACATTTCAAGGCACACGTACCAACAAGGCAAGCTGCTCAACACTTGTTGATGCCTCTACTGCAGCACGCCATACAACATGCTTGCTTCTCTTTGTATGTTCTGAACCGTCAGAATACAATATACCCGGTATCTTCACACAACCACCTACAAAATTTCAAAACTCCGGGGGCAGTTACCATGACTATTCAGTTGTAAGGAAAGTTGCTATCAGGCTATTCATTTAAAAAGGTTTCTTTGAGATGGCCTCCAAAGGCAACAGATAAAAGAGAATATGCAGACCTTTTCGGGCAGCCTTCGAAGCTAGAGATTTAGGAAGAACCTTCCAGTTGAAGACTTTGCGAGACAGTCGGCCACCCCTCCACCAAAACAAAACCAGTCCACCAGTACCATTACGTGATGTAGGCTCAGGATCTACACCTTGACACCTTTTCCTGCTTAACCCAAGCCTTGAAGCTACACGCGAAGTGATCACAATGTGAGAAGCTGAACCCATTGTAGCTGCAGAATCAACATGTTTAGACCACTCTGCAGAAAGAGCCCGAGGATGCAAATTTGCCTCCAACTGCATCCCAAAAGCAGCAGGAAGAAACCCAAAAATGAGTAATTCAATACAACTCTCTACTGAAGCTGTCTAACATTGGTAGTCAAAACTAAAATAATATTCCCAAAAAAGGTACTTTCTATTGCATCACATGCCAATCCAAAATAATTAACAGCTGCTCCTGAATCAGGTGAAGAAATTTGTTTCTCTTGTTCAGGCAGATGAATTTTTGTTAAGGTGCACTTTTTTTCACAATTAAATGTTGCAAAGCAACATGCTTATTTTTAATTCAAATTTGGTTTGTGGCACAATTTTAATTAGACTTCAGTCCAGGCATAAACCTCAAACTGAAGAACCAAATGTCTTGAACAACTTCAATTATATCTTAAGTTATTTATGACATAAATTGGTAGCCTACACATCATGAGTTATTTTAACATGGGGATTTTTTTTTTTTTTTTTGAGAAACTTACCATGAGCAAACAATATTTCACTGTTGCAACATCTGATGCCTCGAGAACATTTGTCCTCCAGAAATTGCTATAATGTGGACTCAGCCATGGATCTAAAAGAAGTCCCTGCAAACGATCTTCCAAAGAAAGAACATAACACATGACATCTATGAGGTGGCCTTTCCTACTCTGCTTCGACATGATACCAGCAATCTCAGTTTTAAGCCCTTCAGAAACAAAATCAGTATGCCTCATATTGAACAAGCAATCCCTGCCTTCAGCAGGGGATCTACAAGCATAACACCAACCACATTTTTCCTTCTGCGATTCTGCATCCAGATTCAAGATGCCTAACCAGCAAAGCTTGCTTGATTTCTTTAGTATGACCTTTAGCTGAATGGATATTATTTCCTCCTCTGAGTTTGAAAAGTCCGGGTTGACTTTTTCTGATGATGTGCGAGTTAGCTCCTCAGCTACTGATGAAGCTGTTCGAGCAAAATCATAGTTGTTCATGTAATTACTTTGAGATTGCATCTCCATTGGTGCCTCTTCTTTTGACTTAACCAAAGAAGATTTGCTGCAATGACCTGCACACAGAGATTTTTTTCTCCCATGTTTTGCTGCTGGCCGGCTTGCTTGCAAGACTTCAGCTAATCCTTCATAGTTATTAGCTTGTTTTTCCATATCTGTATTGGCTTTAACAATAGCACAATCCACCACATCAGGGTTGTCTAAAGTCTCGGCATCCATGACTTCATCTTTCAGCACAAGGTTATTTGAAGATATTGAAGCCTTTATAGGCTCTGAAACAAGAGAACTTATAGGCGAAGTAAGATTCGGTGAATCAAAGCTACTTTTTTCCAAATTACTGCCAGTATGGAGAGCCCATCGCTCAGAAATCGCACCCAAAATCGATCCAAAAACTAAGCCAGAGGATCGCATGCTTTCAATAATGAGACTCAAGTCATTTCTGTTGTAATAGCGAAACACACAATCAACATCACAAGAATCTGACCTGCAGTTCCAGTAACATATCAACATGATTGTTGAAATCACAATTTACCTTGTAAAATCCTAAGGACTGGCAATCTAAATGATATGAATGATGTTAGGTTTTGAGAACATTGCAGGCATAATCAGATAAGATAGTAAAAAACCTATAATTGCAAAAAACAGGTAAAATCAGGAATGCAATCAGCAGATTGTTGGATAACAAACTCATAATAAATGTTGTTACAGCCGCCATTAGGTGAGATGCACCAAGGCTGGAACCTCAACCCCAAGGAAAGGCGAGGTTGAAGTCTTGAAGAGGGCAAACCAAAAAGCACACCTCAAGAGAGAGGCAATAGGCATGTTCCCTGACGGCCTAGTCCAAAATATGCTTTTATTCCATTTTTTCTCCTCTTTGAAGTAGTGTTAGCCCTTGGATTTGATAAACTCTAGCCTAACATCCATCAAAGGTGATGCATAGTCCATTGTGAGACACAAGGGAAACCATAGTCCTAGCCATCTCCAGAGTTGGAAATCCATCGAAGGCGATGCATCTTTGTCATTTGACTATATGAGGTTGTAGAGCACGTTGTGCCAACTAGTCCGTTCTGGCTGCACAGTCGTCCATCGTGCGTGGTCCTCACACGCCCACATGTTGTCGCCGCCAGCCTGCACCCTTGAGATAGCATACTCGTCTCGTATTACTGGTTCATTCTTTCTTATGCCACTTGTGCATATCTGTTCTCTTCGGTTGGGTTTGCCTTGTCCATAGTAAAATCTTATTTCACTTCTTCGTTGATGATATGATGATGGTTTCCCTCTGCAAGTTTATTTATATTCTTGTTGTTGGTTGTCTCTGATTGGTTCTTGCTTCGGTGTTTAGGTTGCTGATTCAGTTCCAGTTTAGTTCCCTATGTTTGGATTGTTCAGTTTCATGATTATCCTTCTCCTTCATTAATTTCCTCGTGGGATTGGTGTGTTATTATTTGTGAATCTATATGGCTATCGAGCTTAGTTCCACTTTCTCAAAATGTTGTTTAAGCTACTACCAAAGTTACTGACATACATTTCAATAATGTAAGTTGATACTAAGAGCAATTCCAAGGAAGAGATGGAAATGTGGTTTTATTTTTTTATACTTTACAACCACACGATAACAGTGAATCTAAGTCTGACAAATAAAATTTTATGTCATTACTTTTACCTTTAACCTATTATTTGTCAGACTTAGATTCACTGTTATCGTGTTGTGTTTTTTTTGTGACTGTTATGAATTTTAGGATCTTTTGACGAGCCTCACTATTGGTAGGGGCCGACACACATTAAGACTCTACGTGTTGGAGATAGAATCACCTACCATTATATGTCCTAGTATCTGCACCATTCTTTCGATCTACATTGTCGTTTTGGTCATCCAGTCCTTTCTAGCCTGAAATGTTTGTGTCTTGAGATTCAGTCTTTATCTCATATGTTTTGTGAGTTTTATTAGTTTGTCAACCATCATCGAGTCCCTTGAAGAGGCTCGTTCAATTGAATCTTTTCTATTCATAGGTTACATCGTTCCCATCTCTTCTTAACTAATGCTTAGGTCTGAATTCTACAATGAAGCTCTTAATGCCATTTATTCTTGAGTTAACTTTCTTAGTCTTTATTGGCACGAGGATCTTCATTTTTTTTTACATGAATGAACAGATTCAGATAATTTCTCAATGAATCGGTATTAATTCATCTTTTTAGTTAGTCCATTCTGGTATTTGGGATCATGAATTGTTGATTCTAAACCTGATTTATGTTATTTCGTTTCCTTTGTTGATGAGTAATCACGTATAACCTGGTTTTATTTAATAAAAAACTGTTCTGAATTATTCTTCATATTTACCATTTTTTAGGTTGAGTTTCCAAACGTAAAAACTGTCATCTATTAGTGGTAATACGAGTCCTTATATTTCGGATGACGATGCCTAAAGTATTCTAGAGTGAGGCTGTCTTGATTGTCACTTATATTATAATCCGCATGTCACCCTATGTTCTTCAGGGTGACATTCCTACTCATCTTCTATTAACAGGCACCTCTCTACATAATCTTCCTCTTTCTTTGCGTATCTTTGGTTATACTTATTATGTTCGATGTTCACTCTCACTTTACCAAACTTGATCACAAATCCCTCCAGTGTATTTTCTTAGTTACTCTCATACACAAAAGGGTATCGGTGGTATTCACTTGAGCTAGGGCGATTTTGTGTGTTTACTAATGTTATTTTTTATTAGTCCAACTCTTTTTCTTGTCATTCCTATTTCCTTCGACGGAACATCTCAATCTTTCTCCAATGTCAATTGACGATACTTCTAGTTATGAAATTATTCGGTGTTCACCAGTGTCACCTATGCTACCACCGCCTCCTTAGTCCTCGGCCACATGTTCTCCAAGTATATTCTTATGGTTCTAGTCAACATATATTTTGATATTGCCTATCCAATGGTGGAATTGGATTCTCCTGGGCCGGCCCCTACCTGCTTATCGTCCCACGACCCTCTGTCCTCTATTTCGGAGGCTTCTTTCCCTTCCAATCTTGATATACATATCACCCTGCGGAAAGGAATGTACAGCTGTGTCACTTATCCGTTATCTACTCATATATCCTATAATGGTCTCTCAACTTCTTTACATACGCACTTTATCTTTTCTTCTCCTGGATGAAAACAAATTATGGTTGAGAAGCTGCAGCATGTAGACTCTTAAGACTAATCAGACTTAGGATCTAGTTTTGTTGCCTCTGGAAAAGAAAGATATGAGATGTAAGTAGATTTATGTTGTGAAAATGAATAATGATAAGCTCGACTCAAAGCTCGATTGGTGGCCAAAGGATATGCCCAAGTTTATGATGTAGATTACGCCTATACTTTTTTCTCCTGTTGCGAAGATGGCTTTTGACTGCCTTCTTATGTCTCTTGTTGCATCTTCGGTTTGGGCTTTGCATCAATTAAATGTAAAAAATGTCCTCCTTTATAATGAATTGATTAAGGAGGTGTATTTAGAACAACCACTTGGATTTATTGTTGAGGAGTCTGAGTGTGTATGTCGGCTGGAGAAATTATTATACGGTCTGACACAATCCATGACTTGGTTTGAGAGGTTCAGTTCTGTGATGCTAAAGTATGCTTTTTATTGTTTATATGGATGTATAGGAATTGCTTCGTTGGGGCTTTCTTTAGAGTCACTTTCAAATCAAATATCTTGGAGATTTGAAGTATTTCTTAGGGATTGAAGTAGTCCGTTGTAAGCGGAGGGTATTCCTATCTCAACAAAAAGGACGCTTTATACTTACTTCAAGATACGGGTATGGTTGATGCCAAGGCGAGTGACAGTGTGACACTCCTATGCTCCTAGGAAACTTGTACATGTATGGTGATCGTGAGAGGTATAAACGATTGATAGGTAAATTAAATTATCTCGCCATTACTTGTTCTAATATTGTCTTCTATTCTATGACGTAGTGAGTAAGTTTTAGTCTGATCCCTGAGATTGTTGGGAAGCAGCCTTACATATTTTCAAGTATATTAAAGGATATCCGAGTCGGGACTTATTCTATAGTAATCATGGTCATCGACATATAAAAGGATTTTCTGATATCGATTGGGTTGGTTCTTTTCATCGCATATCCACTACAGGTTATTATGTTTTTGTAGGTGGAAATTTTACTTTCTTAGAAGAGTAAAAAATAATTATTGTCAGATCCCAGCTATGGTGGATGGATGGAGTGTACATAGAACTAATAAGTTTAAGTACTTCGCATCGATTTTGCAAGAAGATTGAGAGATAAACATGGACGTAACACATAAGATAAATGCAGGTTGACAACGATGGAGAGCAACCTCAGACGCCCTGTGTGATAGATGAGTTCCTTTGAAGCTGAATGGTGAATTTTATCGAAGGGCGATTCGACCAGTTTTACTGTATGAGACAGAATGTTGGCCGATCAAGAAGGATTATGCACAGAGGGTGACGGTGACAGAGATGCGTATGTTAATATGGATGTGTGGAGTTACTCGTAGAGAGAGAATAAGAAATGAGGAGATACGTCGGCAAGTTGGAGTGTCATCAGTGATTGATAAGATAAGGGAAGGACGCCTTTGTTTGGCAGGTCACATATGGAAGAGACCGATCGATGCACCTGTTAGGTGGTTGGAGTCCTTGGTGTTAGAAGGTACGAGAAACCGAGAACATCCAAAGATGATTAGGGGTGAAGTGATTCGTAAGGATCTAGTCATGTTGCAACTTACCATAGAGGATGCTATGCATCGGACAGAGCGAAAGAGACAGATTACTGCGATTGATCCCACGTAGTGGATGGGAGGCGTGCTAGTGCTGTTTGTACGTTAGTCGGGTTACTTTATTATTAGGATTTGATAGTGACTTGTGGTAGCTTTAGTTTTACCGTTTTCTATCGTTCTTTTGCATGAATTGCGTTTTTGTTTTTATGACTTCTGCTACTATTTTATTTCCGTTGAGTTCTGTATTTGTGAGAGTGCAAATACAATGCATCTTTGTGATGTGTGCGCCAGTGCCTTGGGGTCCATATATTGACGTTATTGTTTATATTTTCCGTTCATGTATTACTATATTTATTATTATATATTACTATTACATTTTATGATTATTTTGAATTGGAGATAAGTTGTGAGAGAGACATTTTTAAACCAATCATGGGATGACACCTCACATGCAAGTGGGGAGCAATGTATATGTTTTTGGACCAATTACAGAATGACATCTCACATGCAAGTGGATGAATTTTTTAAATTTAAAATAGCCTTCATATAAGTTATCTCATATATATTTTTTGGACCAATCACATAGTGAAATAAAAATATCACATTAATTGTTTACCGTACCTTGGCACGGGCATCCACTAGTATATATTATATATAAAGCTTTTTTGTTGTACCCTAATTCTTCTGATTAGTTTAAAGCAGTACGTGTTATGTAGCCGACAGCCAACGTATTATTTTTGTCGGATCTCACGTGCACGTGTACTTTTGGACACGTGCGGCTGACCTCACCTAATGGGAATAGGTCATGATGATGATGATGATGATGATGATGATCATGATGATGATGGAGATCCAGTGACGAATCTAAGTGTCGTATTCTCGCACATTTGATGAGTAATAGTACCTATCTCCATCAGTTACACGAGTGGTTAAGATATCTCGTTTCTCGACCTGCTTAACTGTGCTGCGACAATCAGTCGATGATTCACATCACGTCAAATCTAATCTTTCATGAATAAACTACACATATTGAAGTTGATTGTCATTTTGTTAGAGAAAACTAGAGAGTAGAGATATTATGTGAAAACAAGTGTGCAGTTTGGAGACATTCTCACTAAACCCCTTGCAAAAAATCAAGTTGAGTTCATCTGTAATAAGCTGGACATGATTAATATTTATACTCCAACTTGAGGGAGAGTTTTGTGAGAGATTTAGGATTTTGAGGTTATCTTTTAGAATTCTTTTTTATCCTTTTAGACTTTACCTTTTATAAACTCTATCTTTTCAAACCCTATAAATATCATGCAAAGCCTAGGACTTCTCATTATTTTCATATTCATTTCAACAATCTACATACCTGAACCCTTCATTCTCATATTTTCTTTCTTTCTCTTTCTTTCCTTCTCTGAGCACTTTCACTATTTTAAGCATATTAAAGTTTATTGTTGTTTTCTTAGAGAAAAGCAGGAGAGTAGAGATATTATGTGAAAACAAGTGAGCAGTTTGAAGATATTCTCACTAAACCCCTTACAAAAAATCAGGTTGAGTTCATCTGTAATAAGTTGGACATAATTAATATTTATACTCCAACTTGAGAGGGAGTTTTGAGAGTTATTTAGGATTTTGAGGCTATCTTTTAGAATTCGTTTCTATCCTTTTAGACTTTATCTTTTATAAACTCTATCTTTTCAAGCCCTATAAATAGGACTTCTCATTATTTTCATATTCCTTTTAACAATCTACATACCTGAACCCTTCATTCTCACATTTTCTTTCTTTCTTTCTTTCTCTTTCTTTCCTTCTCTGAGCACTTTCACTATTTTATTAGACTACAGTGTGTGTGTGTGAGAGAGAGAGAGAGAGCACTTTACCTACATAATTTGCAGTACTTCTATTCACAACCATAATACTCAAATATTTGGAAGAAATTTAGTCAACAACAATTGACGAATCAATATTTATGTGTCAAATGCACCTCGGGCCTTTCAAAACACCATTGCCTAGAAAACTCGTACTCTTCCTTGACTTAGCTTCTTTTCATAAAATTATATCCGTGTTAGTGCATGTAATGTGGTTTTTATAGCATTATCAGTAATGAAAAGCAGCCATTAAGCGAAAGCATTTTTTCTTGGTTAACAAGTGCCGAGGGCACACATAAATGAATCCTTATTTTCAAAAACTTATATTGAATTGCTATGACAATTATAGTGTATAATAATGTCCTTGACTAAAAGTACAAACTTAAGCTTTGATGTAGTCGAATTTACTATTTTTTTTTTTACTTTGCAAAGCTTTATGGGTTTTGTAAAAGAAAATGAGGAATTAATCATATGCCTCATCTTATATTCGCTCAGTTGATCTTGGTGATACTAGCTAGTTTGATAACCTTACTTGTTAGTGTGGGCTATTGAAGGTGTTCTGCTCACATTTCAACCATTTTCTTTTCCTTGGGCTAGAAGGGAAGGCCCTTGTGGGGCTAGAAGAAGAGAGGGGCAAACAATAAACAGTATCATTACATGAATAAGGAGACAAGGAAGCACCTCAAAGTTGCAAAATAACAAAAGGACAAGTAGGAGCTCTAAAAGGGAATATGACCTTTTAAGTGTTGAAGGTAAAAAACCCATGCCTCAATCAATACAAAGTCTAGGATAATACTTAATAATTTAAACAGATAAAATCCTAAAGGTTGAGTGAGTCCTCTAGTTATTCCTGAGCCACATAATCCAAGTCATGTTGAAGGCATAAGCTACACTAGCAGCCTAGCTTATTAAGTGAAATTTTCAATAATGAAATCTACATTATAAAGAAAGGAAATCGGCCAAAATGAATACAGAAACCAATTCCAGCGGAGCTAGTAGCTAGTGTTTAGGTTATACCACTAGTCCAAACCACAAAAGGAACCTATCTACAAGCAAGGGTAATGACATGTACACCTAATGACCTAACCTTCCTCATTCCTGCTATGCCGAGACAAAAACATTAACTAATCAGTTAAAAAACGCTATGTGTCTACCACCTAATAAATAAACAATAGAATATGCAGGTCTGCTTATTGATTGGCAAAAGGGAAATTAGTCACCTCAGTGGCAGGAGTAATAGAGATGACAGACGTTTTCTATACGGCCAACAACAATAGAAATGCAAATAAATGAGGTAACAAAAAGGAATTCCAACACAAAGTCCAAGATTTTGATGATGAACTTACACCAAAAGATAACCACAGCTGCTGAAGTACAACCGGCCATAAGGATCCACTCCAAGAGGCTCTGCTCCTCTGATCAATTTTTGTGGTTTCATGCCAGAGTTCTGTCTGCCGATTGAGCACTCTGGACAGTACCATTCACCTTCGGGCAAACGATTAGACACAACCCCCACACACCTAGAATGATAAGCAGCAGGACAGCCATCACAGCAAATTAAGTTCCCGTCCATCTTACAAAGATAACACTCATCGCTATTATAATCAGTGGTGACCTCATCAATATCATCTCCAGTTCCGCAATCCACAAGCGCATTCTTGGAGGGCCGCCTTTTAATGATAACATTGTTATTCATATTGCGATCAATATCCACCCCAAATTCAGCTAAGGTTGACCGTCTATTGAGCTCTGATCTAATCGAGTCAACTTCCATGGCATCATCACACAGGCATCGAAGCACTTGTATCTTCACCTCCGCGGGCTGCTTGTAGTAGTCATTTTCAAACAGCTTCAAGGAAGCAAGATTGAACCCGAGTTTTGATCCCGGGCCATGGATGAGTAGGTATTCAACCATGAAAATGGGCCACGTAATTATATCCAGTAAATCCCAGTTCAAATTCCTACATCAACAGTAGAAGGATTTAATACCAGAATATAATTGCACAAGTCATGACTGATATTCTAATATTCAAAAGAATACCTTAGGCAATTGGATGCAGATTCAGAACCTTCGCTGGAAAGGAACTCTAAATGTTTTCTCAGTGTTTGCAATAAGGAAACATGAATGAAGTCGAGCAATGGGTTAGAAATGTTAGACTTCAGCGCACCTACTAAATCTTCCAGCTCAAAGGGGCTCAAATACAATAAAGTACTAAATGAACGAAGGCATGCATAAACAGAGAAAACATCAAGTACGGAAAGTTCATCAAGGTTGAGGTTCGTTGAAGAAGGTGGCAACTCCAAAACAGGAGGCAGTGCTTCAGAAACTTCAACCCCTTCACAGTCTTCAACAGTAGGCTTCTCCTCTGTTACCACACTAACCACAGATGAGGAAATGTCATTATAACCATCTGCAACAACTTTGCTTGAATTGTTAACTTGAAAAGCCATAGCTCTTGTCCAACGCACGCTTCTTCTCAAGACAGTAGCTGATGGAGAACTCGAATTGTCTTCAACTTTTCTTTTCTTCCTGCAGCGAGAATTTCCATCCTCGTATGGGCTCCCGGAAATTGTAACTGAAGAGCTCTCTTTCAGCTCAATGTTGCCATTCCTACGATTAACATTATCAGCATCTACAACCATGCGGGATGTAAGTTTTAGTTCTTCACATGAATGTACACAACCCTCACTACATGCATGCTCCGTGGACAGACTTTCAGCAGAAGTTCCATTACAGCAAACACTTCCACCATTAACGTGCTTCACACATTCCAGTGTCTCCCCCAATCGCCGCTCATCTTCACCATCAACGTCTAAGCTTTCATCATTCAAACCTATGTTTAAATCAAATCCACGCTTCACTTTCTCCGTTGGTTTTCCAGGGCAGCCTGGGTCATCACCCTTCAATCTATTGCCAAGTTCGTTATCAACCGTTAAATTTAAGTCAATGAAACCCCTAACTCCCCCGTTTTCCAAAGAGTCGACGTTTACATGAAGCCCGTCATCTGAATTCAACCCATCATCTAAATTCAAGTCTAGCAACTTTTCCCCGCTAACAACCCTAACAAGATTACCATCAGCGGGCAGATACTTATTCAAATTCCCACCCAACCCACCTTCGATCTCTGAAATCCCAGAGCTTTTAGCCGAATTATTAAATCCCGTACCTGAATCAGCCCAAATCCGTCGCCTCCTCTTGGATTTCCGCCCTGGTTTCTTTACCTTCTCATCCGCAGGCACGGAAGCAGATGGGCGAATCAGCAAGGACACTTCGGACAAGTCCACTTCCTCTGAATCGCCATCTTCGTATACAATTCTGAAGTACCCAGATGATGAATCGTACGATTCTACAACCCCTTTAAATACCCCATACCCCGAGAACTCTTTCATCACGTTTCTGCCCACGAACTCCATGTCTCATTTTTATTGAAGAATTAGGGTTTTAGTTGGGGGGATCAATGGAACTGAAAAACAAGAAAAATAAATAATTGAAACGGAACACAAGAATCGCCTGATCTGCAGGCGAATGCAGACAAGGGAAAAGGGACCTCCACTCTCTCGTGCTCTGTCCGATGCCTTGCAACAAATCGAAAAGACTAAAGAGAGAGAGGAAGGGAGGGAATGGGAGAAGCAGAGAGGAACGTTGAAAAAAGGAGAGAGCTTGCATAACTTTCTCTTGATAAATTAATTTCCTGCGATTCGTGAAACAAATATGTAGAAGGTGGGAGAAAATATTTTCCTGAAAAATTTTTTAGACTAAAATAAATTGTTGGAATCTTCGCTAGTACAGTTTCTCTCTTTTTAGAGTCCAAAGCGTTGTGGATGGCATGATAAATTTGACGGGGAAATTATTAACCAGCAAAAAATATGGAGAGGGTAACTGTTTTAGACAGTGGTGCTGCTTGGTGCGGCCGATGTGAGAAGGGTAACAGTCATCCATCAAATGTAAGGAAGGTAGATATATTACAAAAAAGATTCTCTTATAATAAAGAAATAATAATATTATAATCGTCGAATTTTTTTTGGGATTATAAATAAAGGTTGATGAGTGACGTAGATAATACAGATGAATGGTGTATATAATATTATAAATTATTGTTGTAACTTTTTATTGTAAGTGTATCAGGATCCGATATATTATACCGTACCAAATTTTCAATAACAATACCTGATACTCCTGAAAAAATCCCGAGGGCGGTTAGCACCTAGAACCTTCCAGAGGCGATCATTGAAATCCCGGTTCGATCGAGATGAGGCGGCTCCGATCGGCGGAGAGGGTCCGGTCGGATCGGGGGAGGAGTGAATGGTGATGAGGAGATGATTCCGACCCGCTCCAAAGAGAGTGAACCTGTGGAGATCTGGGACCTGAGATGGATGAGCAAAGAAGGTCAGAGTGAACCCTAGGGAATGATCCCGGGAAAACCGCTCCAATGCTTAAGTCAACGAGTGAGAAAAATGATTGGTGGCTCCTGCGTGCGAGGAGAACCGGGAAATGTAGGATGCAGGAATAAGAGAGAGAGAGAGAGAGAGAGAGAACAGGCAAGCATGGTCAAGAGGGCGAGAATCGCTAAGCGGGCGTTCGCGTACAGGTTAGAGGGTATCCCAGGGAATGACCCCGGGAGACCGCTCCGATGCTTAAGTCAGCGAGCGAGGAAAATGACCGATGGCTCCTGCGTGCGAGGAGAACCGGGAGATGTAGGATGTAGAGAGGAGAGAGAGAGAGAGAGAGAGAGAGAGAGAGAGAGAGAGAGAGAGAGAGCAGGCAAGCCAGGTCAAGAGGGCGAGAATCGCCGAGCGGGCGTAGGATGGCCGGGTCCCGGACAGGGCACCCGGGCAAGGATGGTGGGTGGCCTGGGCAGGGCACCCGGGCAAGTCAGGGGATGGCCCGGGCCGGGTACCCGGGCAAGTCACCTGGGCAAGCAGCCCGGGCAAGTCGGGGCTGACACTCGGGCAAGTGCCCCCGGCAGGGCTCCCGGGCAAGTGGCCCGGGCAAGGCTCCTGGGCAAGGGTCAGAGCAAGGATGCCGAATAGGTTCCTGGCGAAGAGGAAAGGAGAGCTCCGGCCTAGGTGTGGTCTAGGTGGTCTGGAGTTAAGATCTAAAAAATGAGGAGGTAGAGGCGTATTTATAGGCAAGGGAGGAGAGAGAAGCTCGAGCAAGGCGCCCGGGCAAGCAGACCGGGCAGGGCACCGGGCAAGCAGCCCGGGCAAGATTCTCGGGCAAGCAGCCTGGGCAAGGATCCCGGGCAAGCCGCCCGGGCAGGCCTCCTGGGTGGTTTTGCATCCAGAACTTCGGGAGGCCCATTTGAGCTGGTTTTAGCTTTGATTGACGAACGGTTTGCGCCCACGCACTCATGGTGAGATGGGGAATCTTTCAGGATGGGTTTGGTTGGGCTTGGTTGCGGTTGACCGGGGTTGACCATGGTTTGACCGGGGGCTCGGGCTCAGTCGGGTCAGGCTGGACGGTCCAATCTCAGATCCTTTGGCCACGTGTTTAAAGGGGTAAATCCCCCTATATCACCATTCATGGAGGAAGAGATTCCAAAAATTGAAAAGAAGCCAACTGAGTGGATGGAGCCATATGATGCTAGAGCTTTGACATTTATTAAAGACTGGGGGAAAGAAAAAGAAGAGATGTTCCCAATGCCTTCCATGTCTGACATGTTAAACATTGCTCTCCAAACTCCAGCAGGTCCTGTTCCTGAGGCTCCTTCAACGTCTAATACTCCTCTCTTAATTCCAACAGCTCTTACTACGAATGATGCTCCTTCAGTGTTTGATACTTCTCTCCATCCCCTTTTTGAACAAAGCATCCCCCCACCCTCAATTGAGAATGTAAATGATGAAAAGGGTGTATGAAAACATTTGGTTATAGTTGTGCATATTTTTGTGATTGAATGTTTTCATCTTTATATGCATGCCTTCTTCCCTTTCCTTTTTGAACAACATCACGTTTGAGATGTTATCTCAATCGTAAATGATTTTATGCAGATTGTGGATGGATTAAAACGTGAAATTGCTAGACTCACGAGAAGAAATGATGGCTTGAGAATGAAAAATTAACTTAGGAAGATTACCATAAATATTCTCAAGCTCTCTTGTGATAAAATGGAGTCAAGGAGGGATGATCTCCAAATTGAGAAAAATTTATTGTCCATCAAGGTTGAAGAGATCTCTGAGACGATTGTGAAACAGAGGGAAAACAGACGTTGGGAGGTGGCAGGGCTTAGAACTGCCTTAAAGAATGCTCAAGATCAATGTTCGGAAAGAGTTCATGAAGTTTTTGATTTGAAGAATGAGTGGTTGACATCATGTCTGCGTTTAGAGTAGGCAGACGTGACAATAGAGCATCTTCAAAATCTGCTGCAGGATTATGAGAATGAAGTTCTTACAGTTATGGATCTTAAGGAAGAATTGTATGAATCTCAGTTACGTCTGAGTGAGGCAGACGGTAGCATTAAGTCCCTTCATTATGAGATAAGTGATCTTGAGGATCAATGGATGTCCAGGTCAGAGGTCTTGGAAAGGGAATTGAAGAAGATTAGGACAACAATGATCTCCTATTATATAATCGAGGATACGTCTACCTCTTCATCAGAGGAGCAGATTGAAGACCCATTCCCAATTGTTGTAGAGGATCCTCTAACTACCATTATTGTATATGAACCCCCTCCCACATTTGAAGAAGAGGATAAGGAGTCGATAGGAGAGTTCGAGGTGAATTCCTCTGAAAATGTATTATTAGAGGATAGTGACTCATTGTTTGGCGATTGATTGAGTATACTATCCTTAATAAATGAATAAGTGTCTTAATATCTATCCCATGCTCCCTTCCCCGTCTGAGCTATTACCCTTACCACGTCTGGTTAATGAATGACACGTTTGATCTTCTAAAAGTCATGAATCACATTTAACTTAAGCATCTCTAACTATAAACAAAAAGAAAGTCAAACGTGGGAACAAACAAAAATCAAACGCAACTCATAAATAGCAAAGATCAGACGTAAAAGAAAGAGATAAATGAAACGCATAAACATAAATTAAATAAATAAATAAAACAATAACTAACTAAAACAAATGGATCACTCTGAAGGAACATCCTGAAGATCAATATCTTTAATCAAACCAGACGGTGTTCCTTCAAAGAAAGGTTTGAGTCTATGCTAATTGACCCGAAACTTATCCCCAGGATTTTGGGGACTTTGAATATCAAAATATCCAGATGGGTTAGCCTCTACTATGACATATGGACCAAGCCATCAAGATCTAAGTTTCTCAGGAAACAGTTTCAGATGTGAATGGAATAACAAAACTTTTTGTCCAACACTAAAAATATGCCTGGCAATCATTTTATCATGACATGCTTTGGTTTTCTCTTTGTAGATTGCAGCGTTAGCGTAGGATTCATTTCTAATCTCCTCTAACTCTTGTCATAACTAAGATTGCACTCATGTATGGCCCAATAGGTTTTATTTTCTATTTCTACTGGAAGGTGACAAGCCTTACCAAACATAAGCCTAAAGGGAGACATGTGAAGTGATGTTTTGAAAGCTATTCTATGGGCCCAAAGAGCATCGTCTAATTTGGTACTCCAATCCTTTCTTGAAGTATTAACAGTTTTCATCAAAATATTTTCAATTTCACGATTGGAGACCTCTACCAACCCATTAGTCTTTGGGTGATAGGCAGTAGACGTGCGATGACGCACATGATACTTCTTAAGTAGGGCAACCACCGTTCGGTTTACAAAGTGTGTCATACCCCACCCCGGGTGGACCAGCGTACGACCCGTGGACCCCCACCACGACCGGAACAAGCCTACTAATCAAACGGTCCAAAACAAACTACTAAAATCAACCAAAGCCTATCATGCAATCAAGGTGTCTTAATTGGACCAAAACATGAGAAAAGTCTACCATCAATCATCAGAGTGAAACTAGGGTGAAACTAAGGCAATTGCCTAAAGGTCTAACCAACCATCCAAAACCAAATGGTAGAATTGAATCTCTAATACGTAAATCATGCGAAAAAATGAATCATAGATCAACATCTCAACCAGTCTACTAAATGAAATGCTAAACCAAAACAGATCAATCCCTAAGAGGCTGCGAGTCCGTCTCCCCGCCGCATCCTCCTAGCTCTCAATCACTGACCTGCAAAATCGTTCAGTTAGGGGTATACACAGGGTTACAAGAATATCAAGTCATGCTAAAGAAAGATAAACTATGCAGGGTTCTACGAGGGTGTGCGGGTGGTCTAATTCAAACGTAAGATATCCGCTCTAGCACCTTAACCTGCGGCGCGGAGGTACTAGAGAAACAACAGGAGGGGACCACCTGCCATTGGTATAGGTACTACTCATGGAA
>JAOWBR010221931.1:0-17510 GCA_028571145.1 Dionaea muscipula
ATTTTCTTTTTAAAATATCCAGGGATAAAAACGATAATTTAAAAAATTAGGGTGCTGTGTTTAGTAAATGAGGTGCTGCGTTTAGGGCCTATGCTAACTAATGGTGAGGCAATTTTCGAGTGGATTCGACGAAAGGCAACATGCGCAAACCGTCTTTCCCCTGATTCATTGCCGGATTCTCCATTTCAATCTTCCTCTCCACGCTCCGTCTCCCCCTACCAATCCTCTTACTAATTCGAGAACTCACCATCCCTCCATGCATGTTTCTCCTCCTTCCCATTCCCGAACCCCTTTGATCTCCTCATACATCCCACCCTACTGATTAGTAATAATACTTTGAAATCATCGAACAAGAAGAGAAAGAGGTGGATCAGAGATGGAGGAGAAGAAGAAGGAGAAGGAGAAGGAGAAGACAGTGACGGTGTTGGATGCAAGATCAACTCACACCGGCAAAGAAGCAGCAGAACAGACAACAGCAGGGGAAACAAGCTTCTCCTCCCGCAATGCCTCTTCCAAATATGATTTTGTTAAGGTCTCCTTCCTTTCCTGTCCCCAAATCCCAATTGCTTTCTTTTTATATAATTGTTTGGTATTTTTTGGGTGCAATTTAAGGACAAGAGATTTGATTTTTTTCTTAATTGCCATTGAAAACTTTCAGGTGAAGGTATGGCTGGGGGATAATGCTGATCACTATTATGTCCTGTCAAGGTTTCTGCTCAGCAGAATGCTCACTGTCACAAAGGTATAAAAATAGAAAATTGGGTATTATTGTTACACATATCCATGCATTTTTCCTTGTATTTTCTTGGCTTATTGTTGAAAATGGAGCTTACCCAGGAATAAAGAATTGAATCTTTGGCAAGTAATTAGCAATTTATGGTGGGTTAAGTATTAGAGGTGCATTGGACAGTGACACCATTCCTTCTAGTGCCTTTTCGCTTTCCTGGTTTACGTATTTATGTGATATGATTAAACGAGGGAAAACACATCAAATCTGTGGTTATGAGTAGGGGCATCGGAATTTGCCCTTTGTGGTGAAATGAGGATTTGTGCTTTGGAGTAGGTGCATTTTATCCATCATAATATATTAACAGTAACTTGTATCCTAACTACCTACTATAAATGATGATAATATTAATCCCGTGAATTCAACTATATCCCGATTCATGTCCTCCTTATTTATGAATTGACAATATTTGTTTGATAAGATTTCCTCAAGGATCATAGTATGGACTATGGAGGTAAAAGTGTAAGAATTTGCAAACTGGACTGCAAGAATTTGTTTCCTGGTCAAAGAACCAGCAAAAAAACTGTCTACCTAGAGAAATAGTTAGACCAATTTCTATGAAGATTAGTGGCTAAGAAAGATAGAGACGATCTTTGCTTACCACAGAAATAGAGATAAAACTTTTTGGTGACTCTGAGTGAGGTTTGAGGGTTCAGTTAGAACTCAGAAGCTGTACAAGATGGAGGGTTGGCACAGTGGTAGTGGAGGTTGTTATTGGGTTGATTATGTACCAGCAATATTCAACTGTGGTCAAAGGCGCAAAAAGCTTATTTGACCTACTAGGATACCTAGTTTATTTTTTCTGGCTATGTAAGGAACTTCATGAGGAGTCTAGGGATGCAGCCCTCTACAACCCAGTTGATTTTGCATTTATCAATGACAACTCTAGAGGTCTGGTTCCACTGGTCTGACACATTTGTTGCTCATTGTAACAATAAATTGTTGAGGCAAAAAGTAAGAGAGGATAGTTAGATGAGCATGACAAGGCTGACTTTATATCATTTACTGCAACTCCTGTAACCGCCTTGGTATAGGGCAGTTCCTGGTGAATAAGATAGCATATGAAGCCAAGAGTTATTATTGGCAGTTAACATTATTTGCTGCAAGTCTTATGTGAAACTCGTCAGGATGAAGGAATGAGGTCAACATCTTTCAAATTTACAACAAATTCTGGCAACACAATATAGTTAGACACTTTCATTTCATGGTTCGTGATTGTTTTCATCTTTTAATGGCCATAAAAAATTCTCTGGGTTCCACCAGCTGGCCTCCTCTGCTTACCAGCTTAAAATGAAACATAATTAGTTGATAAAATTCCTTATTGTTTGCTTAAGAGCTTCAACATGGATTGCTTGATTTTTTTTCCCCAATTTCCTCCCTACCCTTTTCTTTAGCATGAGGAATGTGTTCAAATGTCGACATAAATAATGCACTTGTGGTGCCATGACACAAAAAGAAAGAAATTGATGATTCAGAGGTCAGATTGCCAAGCATAATCCAGTCGTTTTCCTGCATATTGGTGGAATGGACTTTGCTTTCACCTTAATATGAGTGGTTCTCCAATAGTAGATTTTGCTTTGTATTTCATGTGTGCTTCACATTGGTGGGCATCTATTTCTGTGATGGAGGGAACTTGGACTTTGACCTGCTTATGGGCAGCCAGCCTTTGATTTGTGCATTTATCTGTTTACGTATTAAAATTTATTTGTTGATTTGGGATAGTCTTAGGGGAATCAAGTGTGATGGTTGATTTTTTTTTTTATTTGTATTAATTTAGATCCCAAATCATGTCGCAATCAAGATTGCTTTGGAACTGAAAAAGCTGCTAATAGATAACAGCCTGCTGGATGTGTATGGCACCTTCTTCATATTATCTCTGTTGTCCAGTGAATTGGTAGATTTTCTCATTTTCTGCTCATGTATCTGACACAAATTTCATATGATGCCTGTACTTGATAGCTCTCAGCCAGACTTGGAAGCTAATTTGTTCAAGGTACGCTTCCTATCTCACGTAATAACCTTCTTATACTGTATGCTTTTTTTCATTCACAATTTTACGGATGGAATTGCTTGTGCTTACATTGTTCTAGAACTTCCATCCTTGAGAAGTGAAAAAAGGTGCTTCCTGTTGAGATTGAGAGACCTTTTCTGTTTGTGTCTTTACATTTACCTGATTATGCTTAATGTAAAACTTAAATTCTAGGTTTGAGAACAATGGTTATTTAACATAATCTATTCAATTTGGGGATTGTTCTGATTTGGTTCTGTACAGCTACTAGATGCAGAGTTCTTGTCTTCATATTTTTATATGCCTTTATCATTTTGTTTCAGAGATCATCATTGCTATCTCTTATGAGCTGTCAAGTCGTTCTTTTTAGTTCTCTCTGTTTGGTTTTGATTAGAATCCATGAGATATTTTGCCAATTTTATGTGATTATGTCATATTACCTTGAATGACTTCTTGTATTCGAATATTGCATCTCATTCAACCTTCTAATTGTGAAAAATGGCAGCTAATGGAGCGGCGTTCCTTTGGTGAAGAGTACATAAATCGTTACAAGATGATGACAAGGTTTTCTAAGTTTCTGTTCTTCAATCTATACTTAATGTCATAGGCTCTTCTTTCTCATAAAGCCTTGCCTGTATAAATCTCATCACTATCTTGCTGTCAATGTTCAGTGTTCATGGCTTGCTCCTGTAGAATACAACTTTTTTTGTGGTTGCCATAATTGATTGTTTTCAGACAGAAAATCCAACTTGCCTTCTCCTTTTGAGGTAAGATTGATTATATCATTGGAATATGAAGGAGTTTTTGGTTGAAGGGCGGGCTCCGGGGCTCCCAGCTTGTGTGGGGGTAGGATGGAGAAGGGGCTTTTTGGTTAAATATGAAAATTTTGGTGGGCTAGTCTGCAAATGTGCTCAAGGTTGGGCCTGTCATAGGTATAGGAAAATAGGATTTTCACTCATTCACTTGATAAATAGGATTTTCACGGTTATTATTTGTTGTTATTGTTATTGCTATATGTTTTTGTATATTATTATATTTAGTTTAAACCTAATCTTCTGATTAGGTTAGGACAATGTTTGTTTAGTAGCCGACAACCAGGCAGCGCACTATAATTGTCGGATCTTGTGTATATGTATCCTACGGATACGTATGATCGAACCCACCCAAAGAGAAGTGGTTGTGTTGTTGTTGTTGTTGTACTTATTCATTTGGTAAAGCTGGAAATCCAATATTAAAATTCTGACTGCTACTTGCAGTAGCCGAAGGGATTCAGCATTCTAGGTTTGCCTGGTGGTATGCTGGAAGAAATCAGATGTGGTTTGACATGTTATCCACATTGTTCACCATTTTGAACCATCTCAAGCTAGTATGGTACACATTGCTTTTGTACTGGAAAAATTTCCTTACACCCGTTTGTGATTTTGGGGTTTCTATTTTTATTCCTGAGATGGTTTTAAGGAGAGGAAACAACAGTCTCTTACTTATTTTTCTGAATTATATACCCTTTAATCTACCTTTAGATGGTTCTTCTGTGGTATAGGGATCTTATATTTTCTCTAGTTTGTTTCTTCCCTTCCATGATACTTTGTGGTCCAAACTTGATTTGACCTCGTATTGCTGGTAGTGGCTGATGAGAATCCATGTTTAAAGGAGCTGGATTGTTGGATGCTGCCTCCTAAGTTGATGTTGATGTGTACAATACAGTTTGGCATTGATATTGATGTGGAAAAGGATAGGAGTAGAGTAGTAGCATATATTAAGGATTGTTGAAGACGTTAAATATTGTAGTTCCTTTGAGATGCATTGATGTGAGATGACAATTGTTTGAGGTTGCATGATGTATATTTTATCTTAAGAATGTTCTGGAATCTGGATATAGACATGGCAGCCCAAACGGAAGAGAGAGTATCAGTTCTTGAAAAATTAGGTTGATCCTGTTGAGTAGAGCACGAGATTATGTCCCTAATTAAAGGAAATCCTCTCTACTAAAGCCCCTTAGGAAGGGGTGAGGATGATGCAATTGGAGAGAACCAATGATTTGCAGCAGAGTTAGTACTGCTTATGTTTACTATTTTTGTGGTTTGCATATCATTTTATAAAGAATAAACATAAACTTTGACAATCTTTTCAAGGATGGAGTTAGAAATCGAGCATCTTTAAGTTTTATGTGATACTACTGCTTGATTGATATGGTTGCTGTGATCTAAAGCTCCTTTTCATTATTCTCGTCTCAGATTCCACCATCTAAGAGTGCCACTGGTAATTCTAGTCTGTGGAACTGCATGTTCTGGGAAGTCTGCCATCGCTACCCAGCTAGCACAAAGACTAAATTTACCCAATGTCTTACAGGTTAACCTGTATTTTATGCTGCTTCAGTTTTTCTTATTTGCCTGCATTAGTGTGATAAAGGCTTGACTTGTTTTTGTGGTCGTTGTTATTGTTCTCAGTATGTAACCTACATTTTTTGGTACGTATTTGATTTTAATTTGTCTTTTTTCTACTCTGCAGACAGATATGGTTTATGAATTACTACGCACATCAACAGAGTATGTTATTTCTTCCTCTTTGCTTTATAGTTCACTTAATTTTGTTGGCATTGCCTCGCAGAAAGTTACTTTGCGATTCTCCTCAATTTAATCTTATATTACATTGTATGAAGTGGTTTGAGTTTTTTTTATGTGTACAGATAAATTATAAGAGAGATTAATATCACATCAAATAGGGGGTAGGATAGGGATAGGAGTAAGAGAAGTGGAAAAGGAGAAGAAAGATAAAGAGAGAGTAAGAAAAAAAAAGGTAGGGGTAAGAGTAGGTAAAAAGGAAGGAAAGAAAGAATTTATTTTTGATATTATATGAATATATATATTTAAAATTTAATTACTCACTGTGCTACCGTGTCTTGGCATGAGCAATATCTAGTGTGAATACATAAAAGTTGTAATATCCAAATGGGGAAGTTATATGAATACATGTTAATACACAAGTTTTGATATTACATTATTCATCCTTCGCACTATTCACCCACTATCACACCCCCCCATGTTGAGCCCAACACTCCCAAAATCTGACTTTTTTCAACTTTCAATCTTAACCATCCATCCATCTAAATCCAATGGTTGTGAATGAGTGTCATAATTTGGTCATAATTTGTGTTCATATAACCTCTTCGATATCCAAAATGGCTTTGATTTCTGCAAGGGTTGCTGAACATGAATGAAATTTGATTCGTGATATTTTATTATGAGACATTTCATAAAGATTTGGTCTGTGGAGTTTTTTGCAGTGCTCCATTGGGGTCAACTCCTGTATGGGAACGTGAATTTAGCTCTTCTGAGGAATTGATCACAGAGTTTTGCAGAGAGTGTAGAATAGTTCGTAAAGGTAAGCGGTCAAGCATATGAGATTATGGCTCATTTCTCTGCTAGCTGAATGGTTGTGCTCTCCTCCCTAATTTATGGCATATCTATACATTGGTGCTTGTGGACTACATTTTGGTTCCCTATTTCTCGATCAACCTTGTTTGGATGGACGATATTGAGAAATGGTCGGAGGATATTGGAAGGATGCATTTTGGAGCTGTGATTACCGGTCTTAGAAGAAACTTAGGGAAAGTACTTTATCAGTCATTTGCAGACATTGGCCAACACTTCAGTTTGAGCCATCAGTCAAGGTGGCTTAACATCAGCTAGAGTGATCTAGCTCTGCTTCAAGTTTGTCATTGTATAATACAATTTTGCTTTTGTCTGACCATTGATGGCATTTAATGATAGAAATTTTGTTATGGTGATTTTGTAGATTTATTTCATTTCCTTATGACCAGGATGGTCCATATGCCTACAATTTTTTTTGGGTGCCTGTTTTGGCTGACCTGTGGTTAGGGAAAACTGTGGCTTAAAATATTTGCTTCTTTGCATTGAAAGCATGATCATAGTGACTTCTTTGTATTCAAAACATGGTTATAGTAGCTTCTTTGACAACATGGTTATAGTTAGCCTGCAGCCATGTCTTAACGTGTTATGTGACTAGGATACTTTTTTTGTGAAATGACTTCTTGTAATGCTGCTTCTAGGTTTGGCAGGTGATTTAAAGAAAGCAATGAAGGATGGAAAGCCAATTATAATTGAGGTAAAGTTGATTGGTGCCCTTGGACTTGGAAACTCCTTCTATTAACATTTCTTTGCTTTGCCCATGAATTATTACCATTTAAAGCACTCTTACACTGTCATTAGATCCATAGATATTGATTGAAGTTTATGGGTCTTGCAGCTTTTTTGGTGATGAAAGTGTAGAACTTGGTGAAATTCAGGCTCTTCCTAGATTACTGTCTTATTAGGACCCAGTCAGTTTGTTGAAGTCTGGTTTCTTTTTCCATTTCTTTCCTCTCTCTCCTCTCCCTTCAATTTCCGTGAGGTTTCCCTCATAAGTGAATATGTTATCAAAAGGATGCATAAGTACTATGTCATGCTCATGACACAACCTGTTGGCCTATGTTTAGTTACCTTTGTCAGAAAGGGCAACAAGATAGTTTTCTGGACACGGATAGGATTTTTTGGGGCGTTGCTGCGTCCAAAAGGTTTTGATTCTTTGGGAATTCACACCGCTAGCAAATTCTCACCATTTCCCCATCTCGGATCTTGCTCAATCCATAAACACTTGGAACACCTGAATGCTTCTGTCATTTATTGTTGTTTTTTGTGATTTATTTTACCTACAGGAGTAAAAGTGATCTTTCTCTAAATAAATAACTTCAGCACTTCTTTTTGAGATGCACCTACCACTGTCTCATTGTTGCAACAGGGAATACATTTAGATCCAAGTATTTACTTGATGGATGATGAGAATAAATTGGCGAAGAACCTGTCAGGGAAAGCCAAAGAGTCGAAGCAAGGATCAGATTATTCTCCTGGCCAAATGAATAATGAAACTGTTAATACATCTGAAATTCCTTCTGGAAACACTCATCAATGTGCTCAGAATAATAGCTTACAGGACGCCATACCTAGTGATCAGGTGAATGTAGTTGCTGGCAGTCTTGAATCTGCAAATATAGAAGGAAGAATTTCTGAAGGTATATTCTCGCTATTTGTTCTGCTTCATGTGCCATGTTTCACTTTTTCCTTTTTCTTTTTGTTTGCGAATTTGACCATCTTAGAAATGAATTTATGTCTCATTTTTTTTCTTTAGTGCTGAATTACATTGTGTCTTTGTTTAACTCTACTGATTGGCATTTGATTTATGTATTCTTGGAACACGTACATTTGAGAATTGCTAAGGTGGAAGTTTCCCGATGATGCTTTGAAGGTTTTGTAGGTGGTACTCTTAAAAAGCCAGAGAAAGATAATTTGCATCATGTTAAGAAAGAGAGGATTGGTGCTGAACCAATAATTGTTCCTTTTGTTCTGAAAATGACCGACTTCGATCACGAGGTGCTTTGAAATCTCTCTTCGTTCTTCTCAATTATGGCATTTGTCGGTGTATTTTCATTGTCCTTGTTCTTTATTCTTTTCAATGACACTGCTCTGTTTAATTAATTTTTTTGTCTGACCTGTTAGTATTGATATTTTGTGTGAATTTATTTCTTTCTATGTGGAGGCACTGTTGGAAGAATGGCTAGCATCTCGCACGCACAAGGTAATATAGTTGCTAAGATCCCATTGTTATGCCAAGAAGAGCTTAATTTATTGGGTGGCAATGTCATTTTTTCTTCTCTTTTGACCAGTGACACTCCCTTTGGAAATAGAAAACAATTGGGCACAGGAAAAGTGAAAGGAAAAATCATGATGGAAGGAAAGTATGGTTCTTAAAAACCTTATCTAAATTAAGTTATATTGTCAGGAAATAAGGTTGAACTGAATAAATCTTCACATCCAAACCTCCGACTCACTCTGTTTCTCCTTATTACCCATTAAAGGGATTGGGTTTCCCTTCGCCGGTTGGGTGAGGATTTTGGATTCTGCTGCACAGGCTAGTAATTGCCGGTGCAGGTGATGTGTTCGGTCTTGCCTAGGAACTGCATCTTTGTTGGAACTAAACACATCTGTTCTTAATTCTGTCAAAATATTTCGGTAACCAGAAATGAAAGTAGTAATAATACTCAAAATGTAAATGTTTGATGTGTGAATGTCAAGGAACTTTTGGTTTCTTTCACAGTTATTGCAACTTGATGTACTTAGTCTACTAAAATACCATTTACATGTTTTTGAATCTTTCACTGCATAATGTAAGAAACCGATGATGCTTTATTAGAAATAAGAAACTCAAATTTTTTATGGTATCCCATATCTTATGTTGTTCATCAAAGGCAATAACATGTTGCTTCTTGGTATTGCGCTGCGTTATTGCCTATAGTCTCCCACTGTATGTAAAAGGTATCGCACTAATGATGTCCTTTTCATTCCGTTCATTTTTTTTAATCATTATCATCATCATCATTTCCATGACCACTATCCACCAAGTGGAGTCGACCACACGTATTCGAAAAACATGTGCATATAAGATCCGACAAATAGTGCGCTGATTTTCGACTACTTAACACGCACCGCCCTACTCTAATCACAAGATTAGGTTTGAGGTAAATATAATAATTTTAATAATAATAATAATAATATATCAATATATATAGTAATGTATAAAAATGCATGATAATAGATAACAATATATAGTAATGTGGGGAAAAACACAACAAGAAATGCCACAAACATAAGCATCGAGAAACAACACATTGTCGTCGTCGTCGTCGTCGTCGTCGTCGTCATCATCATCATTCATTTTTTTAATATGGTTCATAATTCTCTCCTCTCAATAAAAGGCCATGATTTTATGGTAATAAGTTCTTGGACGCGTAACTTTATCTTTTCATGAGTTTAAACCCTTTTCTACTTATTCTGCAGGACAAAGATAAGGTGTTAAGCAACATAAAGACCATTCAGGATTATCTTTGTAAATTCGAGTCTCCGGTATCATATTTCCATTTATTGAATATTTTGGTAGTTTTGTCTATGCTTATTTTCCTTATTTAGTGTCTGTTCTTGAGAGTTTAGGCACAAAGCTTCTTCCAAAGTCTCTTTGCTTTCTGTCCTTGTCGCCATATTGTTCTCTCTTTCTTATTTTCCTTTTTTTTCTTCGGCGTTTCAGGGCGCTAGGACTTCTTTTCTGTTTCTTAGTTGACGTTGTCTTAGCCCTTATATGTCCCTTCTGTGGATCTGATTTATTTACCAAGTCATTGTGAAGAAAGACTAAAATGCTAGTCTCCAGGGTTGCTTGTGCTACTATCACCTACAAGCTGGCTTGCCAGTTGATTTACATGGTTCCCGTGATTACAGGGTTTGCGAGCGCCCCAAGGTTTAGCCCGTTCAATATAGCGGTGCCCCTCGGATATTAAAAAAAAAAGACTAAAATGCTGTCTTTATATTCAGAAAATATTGATTAAATGTTGTATGTTATTACTTTTTTTTAGCCCATTATTTATTGTAGACTTGTGCTAAATTTTACAGGGGCTGACTGTTGTCAATATATCAGCTACAACATTCCCTCAAACTTTGGATAGGCTTCACAGCTATCTCCTTCAGGTTAAAATGCTATTATAGTGTCTCTGGAGTTCAAGATTCTGCTGGTTTTTTTTTTGTTTTTTTTTTTTTTTTTGAGGATTTCATCTGATAGATCAACGGATGGAGTTTCAAGTTTATGTTTATGCCCATCTAGAGTTATCTTTGAAAAGCCTTAGGATCAAGAAGTCGTTAGACTAGCAGTTATAATGCATGAACACAGAGACAACATTCATTGATAGAAACAGCCAATGTGAAGAAGCCCGGGCAGGACAGGCTGATTAGGCATTTAAATTATCTCCTGTTTTGATTTTCCTCGTTGACAGACATTCGACGTCATTTTCAATTACTTGTTTTAATTGTCCAGTGTATTGAGCAAGGGATATCCTCTGCATCTGAAGAAAGTCCGAAGCAACAAGTCAAGAATTGACCTCAGGAGAGATGTCACCTTGGGTGCCTCCAGGTACTGGAGAGTGGAGACCATAAACTAATTAGTTCTTGAATTCTTGTTTGCTGTGATCCGAACTTTGCTTGATATATTGGGTAATCTGCTCCATACATGCACATCTCCTTGCAGTTGCAGGTGCATCGGATATGTAAAGAGATGTCGTTACCCTTTTTGTGAGCTTCAAGTGTATCCCTGTGTATGAGTACGCTTCTAATCGTCTACCATTGGCCTTTGTTCATTTTTGTCTTTGTCTTGCCTACCGTGGAAAGAGGAACGAAGATCATCTTGGTGGCACCAGTTGTCTTAATGGGCAATTTGCTGGACATCTTCTGATGTGTTATCTTCTAGATTGGCATATGATTCTCAAGGCTGCTATCTTTGAGGTGTACTGGCTACTTGTATTGGCTGGGAAACTGATCTTCCTGTCACCTTGTTTTAGGTGTTATGATTATTTGTTGCATTAGAATATGGTGATGAAAGTGATTGCCAAAACTCTAATCTAAGTTATGTAATTCAAGCTTTGATCTTTAATTTGATTTGAAATTCCAACATGAAATATGAAGCAAGTTTAGATGGTCACTCGATACATGAGGATTCTAACCAGTTGGATACATCACACAGTATCAAAACTGGTTTTTTAACCTTTGTCGTCTCTGGTGTCGGTGAAGGGCAGCACTTGCCATGGCGGCGGCGTCCCCTTCACAGGCGGTGTCTAAGAGCCTAGTTTTTGTCAAACGTAGGGTAATTTTGTTGCATGAAGATATCGTTGGTGATAGAGAAGAGTTTAGTTTCAACAATTGGTTGCCGATGATATCAAATAGGAACACTAAATGGTAGTTCTAATATTAGTTTATTGTGAAACGTCGTATTGATATTGGTGTTGGTATTGATAATGAGATTGATATTGAGCACGGCTGCGGGATTGGCTTCAAAAGGTTCCCTAGCTCATGAGGCACGGGCCATGCATGAAGACATCAGGCGACCAAGACAATGACTTTTGCAATGCAAGGATCTTTCCCTGTTCCAGCGATGGACATGGAAATTCCTGGTCAGTCAGTCCTCTTTCTGTTTCTTAGTTAGGAGCTAGCAGTAATCATGAAGAAAGAAAATTATCAACTTGATCTGGTAGCTAGGAAGCTCAGACTCAGATACAGCAATTGGATTGGAGACCAACATCCTGTAAATTTCTTTATATCAGAGAAAACATAGACATCCCCTCAAACATAAGAAGTCAATCAAATGCATGAATACACACATAAAATTTCAGCAAACGCAACCAAAACACCGTAAAGTTAGTTTTCCAATGGGAAATTGGAATATTAGAATCATAGGACTAGTTAATGAGAACGATAAATTAACTAGAGACTGTTACTAGTCTTGCTGCTGTATGATCATTTGGGGCTCCGGCTTATTTCACTTCCGCTTTGCCGCAACAGTTCTCTGTACTGTGGAAACACCATCTACAAACTTTGTGCGGAAAAGTACATTGGCATTATTGAACATACCCTCTTTTAGTGATACCACAATGAACTGCCAAACCCAAAACAAAGCAAAGTGTTAGTTAGGACAAGCTAGTAATCCGGCAGCATAAGAACAATACCACACAACATAGGGAAAAAAAAAACACTTAAAGAGGAGGATATGAGCACCCCAAGGATGTGAGGATTGTGACTATTGACATTAAAGAGCTTATCAAAAGCCTTGGAAAAATCTTTTAGCTAGTATAATCTATAGACTTCTTGTAAATGTTCAACATGACCACATGAAAAATTATCATAGCTAGTATTTGTTGTTTCATTTAGAGAAGAAAATAAACTAATATAAACTCTATTCTTCCTGCGGTTAGCTTTATTTCTTCATATTATTCCCCTTTTGGTTGGAGCAGAGGAGGAGGGAGGGAGGGGGGTTGGAATCAAGAGAATGCCTTGGAACAAAGTTAAGTGTTGAACCTGAGAATGTGGAAAATGAGTTTTGATCATCCTTCCAATATTTTGTGTGTGACTCAAATCAAGAGCTGCGTCAACCTGTTAGCCATCATAAAAACAATTAATTGTCAGTTCCTAAATTTTTGTATTGTAACTAATGTAGAAAAGTTCATTCATCAATTTTTGTTCAGTCGATTCGGATCAATTTTTGGTTTTAATTCAATTCAATAGTTGAAGATCTCATGTCTATCTATCTCACCTCATTATCATCATTATCATGGCATATTCCCACTAGGTAGGGTCGACCGCATGTGTCAAAAGTACATATGCACGTGAGATCCGACAAATATAATGTGCTGATTGTCGGCTATCTAACACGCACTGCTCAAAACTAACCCGAAGATTAGGGTAGAGCAAAAATAACTTTATATATAATAATGAATATAGTAACACATGAACGGAAAATATAAACAATGGCGGCAATGGGTCCCAATGCACTAGTGCACACCCCGACAATACTTTATGTGAGCATGGTCGGTGTTTATTAATTAGCCAACATCAAAAAAAACAAGGCTAAAGATATTTCAAATGAACTTCTCACAGTTGTAAGATACACAACAAATAAAGAACTCGTTCACCTCGTCCAATATATAGAGGGGAGCAGGTTTGAACAGCAGCAATGAAAGTATCAAAGAAAGTGCAAGCAAAGATCTTTGTCCACCACTCAATTCTGACAAAGATTGCTTCCAAACACTTCCAAAAGCAACTCGAACTTCAAGACCATCGAGAAAACTGCAGCCCTCGGGTGGTTCTAGTTTTGCCGAAGTGCCAGGCAATAATGTAGAAAATATGGAGCCGAAGTCACTGAAATGCAATAGAAATCCCGAGGTAACTTAGGCCAGAATTAGTAACCTCTTTAAAAATAGGATGAAAACAAGCACCAACATAGCAACAATTAGATGCGGAAAGAAAAGAAAGTCTTACTTGGTAACCTTAACCCATGCAACTTTTAATGTTTCTTTTTTCTTCTCATCGAGTTCCTCAATAACCTTCTTGATCTTTGCCTTGTCATTCTACATAAGGATACGAAAAGCTATCAATTCCGACTAGCATTATGCACGTCATTCACACAAGGATAGAATTATGCCCATACCAAATTAATTTCACATCAACAACTGACCTCAATGATATTCTTCTTGGAGATCAAATCATTGTATTCCTCCTCTGCTTTCTCAAACATTGTCATCACTTTCTTATTCACCCTTTTCTCCAGGCTTGAGTAAGAGAAGAGAACAAAATGTGCAATAAAAATTAGAATTTAGAACTCTTATCTTAGCCTCAAAAGAACACAAGAAAACACAAAGGACAAAGGACCATGATAGCTTAGATCGTAACTGTCATGGATATCTCCATACTTTTATATCAAAGAGGAATAAAAACAGAAATGGGGTAAAATGTTTGTTTTCTGCACCTTGACTGTTCTGCCTGTAATTTTTCAAGATCCTCCCTTGATTTAATAGGATCTCTAGATGTGAAATCATAGTCACTTCCACTTCTTCCAAACAATTGTCTCTCAGATGCTATCCAAGCATGCTTCTCAATAAGCTTATCAACTTTCAAAGAGCAATCTTTTTGTTCCATCTCCAGTCTTTTTACCTACAACATAGATTAGAGTGAAATACTCATTTTTTTTTACTGTCTGTCAATGAAGTGTACCTGATGTACCTGCCAACCTTGAGAAGGAAGGCAACCTAGTCACTAAATAAAAAATGTGAAGGCACAGTAATTACCTCATTCTCCAACTTCTTCCTCTCAAGGCTTAGCTCACTAAGTCTACTTTGAAGTTTCTGCTGTTCCTTTGAAAGAGCACTAATTTGGGAGTCACATTCCTTCATCTTTGAGCGAACTGTATTGAGTTCAGATTGAGCCAGATCATGATTTTCCTTAATGGAAGCCACCTGACATACAAAAAGGGTCAGGACAATATGCCAGCTTTCCACTGCACGAAAAAATAAATAAAAATAGGCTGACATATGGAAAACCTTCGCCTTTTGCTCCTCAACTTCAGCGACAAGATTCTGGATTTGATGTTGCAATGAATCTAGTTGAGTCTCCAGGGAAGCACGCTCCTGAATGACTGCCTCCATCTCCATTATGAGCCTTTCTCTTTCATTATCATGCCCCTATTCGTATTCAAGTCCATGTAAAAAATTATAACATTTAGCTATATGAAGCAATGTCAAAAAGCTTCCGACACAACATAAAAAGGCCATTTTTGAGGAATAGCTGACTCTGTCCTTCATGTTCCAATCAAACACCTTCCCTTTTTTTAAAATTCTCATCTTCGAGGTTTTTTCTACCAAGATATCTACACGAACACGAGATCTTTATTGATGAATCCCATTGCCCCGCACTCTTCAAGAAACAGAAAGATCAATTCCGGATGAATTCGTTTTTATGGGAATGTACACTTTCATACTGTCTTCAGGCATACAACTTGTAATGTACACAATTGACTAAAAGCCTCCTAAGAACATACCTTGAGTTCCTTTGATGATGACTGCACCTGAGCCTTTAATCCCTGGATTCGTTTCTCTAAATCTTTCAGCCTGCTACCACGACTACTTTGATACTCTTTAATTGATTTTTCTAGAGAAGAAACCTTTTCGACACAATTCTTGTACAGAAGTTGCTTCTCTTTAAGAGCGGATCTTGCATCTTCAAGGTCTTCCTCAATCTTCTTTACAGACTCTCCAAGCTACAAGTCATTCGGAGAACACGAAAAAAAGGGCATCAGAACGACTAGACATAGCATGGTCGCCATGAGCCCATGACTAGTAAGCAAGGGGAAAGCGCAAGCAGCACAACCTTATGATGCTCATTCTGCTCAGCCCGTCCTAAGAATAGTTCTAGATCATATTCCTTCAACTTCAACTGGTTGCTAAGCTCTATAAACCTTTTTTGAAGAGGAAGGAGCTTCGAGATCTGAAGGATCGTCATGTTAGAAATTTTTTACTTGCATGAAATTACAACGAATAATATCTCATAAATAGCGAGTACATATGCAACAGCTCGAAGAGTGGATTATTATTTGATGGTTAAGTGATTGACAAATTGCAAGGACATTAATATTTGCATAAAATCTATTATATAAATGAGGATGTGATTTGAATTTCAAAACCATCTTCATCCCATGTGGACAAGAGTCATCCTAGGTGGACACAAACTTTACTTTTCTTTTTGCCCACGTATCCCATCAATCTTATTTCATTTGATTTTTCCTTTTGGGCTTTGTAGTAATGAGAAGAAATCAAAACCAGTAAACTTTCAATTCACCTATTTGATTTACCGTGCCAACGGTACGGATATTTCCTAGTGTGATATAAAGCAGAATGGAAGACACAATTAAATGAAAGAAGACTCCATTTTCCCAAGGAAGAATAGTCAAGATTTGAAAACTGAGTCTCGTTCATGTCCTTGTGGACCTGTGGTTAATAAAATGCTATGGAAAAGGAATCCTGCAGTAAAAGAATAGAAGTTGTGAAAGCAAACCCTTTTTGTGTTTCTTGGTCGTTGGAAAAACATGTTGAAGTACCCAGAGGGATAAAAGCAATCAAGTTAAAGAGTTGCGCAAATACTTAACTTTGTGACCACCAGAAAACCTGGTAATGAACAAAAAGGCAGTGCCTTTGTAGCATACAGACACTACACATTCTTATAGTTGAAACAACACTATCACTCCATACTAACCTCAGCTTCTATTTCAGACAACTTCTTCTGATGTAAAGAAAGATCTGATTCAGCATGAAACAAAGCAGAGATATTTCTTAGCAAATCACCACCACCTCTGCAGAATCAAATAACTTGTTTAGGGCAGCATAATCCTCATGAAAACAAGAAAGAAAAGAAACTGCAAAATGACCAAGTAGTCATAATTATTCCAGTATAATAATACAATTTATTATTCTACAGAATCATTCATCATTGATACATGAAATTGGCTCCCAGAGTACAGAAACTATCACATTAAACAATATGCTTCAACACACTTTCCAAGCGGTAAATCATGCGGCAGTATGCTTTTTCAAGTAATTTTATTAAAACGTATGGCATAATCATCCATAGCATATTCGTTAATGCATATTTTCTTAATTATTCTACTAATTTCTTCCCGCCATAATCATCAAGCAACTGACCTTTGAATTTGAATGTAGAAACCAAATCCACTCATATTATCAAGAAAGACAATCTAAAACTGTTCACATACCTCCGACTTCCACCAGTCAGTAAACCACTTGGCTGAAATATATCACCTTCAAGAGTGACACACGGCTCCTTGACCTCAGCACCTTTATCTTTGCTAAAAGCAACCTAAGAACCATTAGTTTTGCACAAGGTCAGGCAACAATTCTTGTACCACCTAAGATATATCATACACAACGGAATCAGGATAAAAGCAAAGATGATCCTTCCAACTTGATGGTGGAAGGAAGGGAAACATAAATCGATGTGTTGCAAGTGTAAGAGCAAAAAAAAAAGTATGCGTGAAGAGGCCAGAAAAAAAAAATGTTAAAGTTACATCTGGATAACTATAGAATGTAATAACCGCCATTTAGTAAAACAATACTCCAATTGTAAATGTTTTTCTAATTTGCTAATTTATGTTGACTTTACAATTTTTTTTAAAGAATCACCATGTGAAAATAGTAGTCTAATGTGACATGTTTGACTTCCGAAACTAGAAACAGTATGTACAAAAAGATGCTAAATTCAGAAGGCTGATATGAGATATGAGGGG